>JACXSJ010000950.1:0-18962 GCA_014851325.1 Pentalonia nigronervosa | reverse complement strand
ATCACATTCAATCGAGCGACTTACGAACATACATTGCGGCAAACGTGCACATAATTACCACTCGCTGACGAGTTTCCATTCTCTTTGGACGTCGTAGCGTCTGTGGGCAGAATAACCTCGAAAACCGGACGACGGCATCACAATGGCGTCCACCACGTTTCGCTTGTTCACCCGCCGGCAATTCCAATACTGCTCCGTTTCGAATCATTCGTACGCCGGAAGTTTTGCTTCATTCCTTTTATACTCAACAAAATCAAAACCACCAACCGCCAAAATGAGTCTGCCGAAAGTGTTCTTTGACATGGCTGCCGACGGCGAGGCTTTGGGCCGCATCACTATTGAGGTAAGTGAAGACGCCGCCTAGCCGTCTCAAATTTTTTTTCAATCTCCCCGTTTCCTGTAACTTCCCCAACCGTTTTTGCCGAGGACCTGTTCATCCATTGCGATACGTGTGTTTCTCGCCGTATTTAATTTTAACCACGCCAAGATGCGCAGACAAATTATATTCGTTTTTTACACGTTTTTATATGTTTTGCTTTCGTCGCACTGGCCTGACGTCTTATTGACTACGGGATTATTGAAATCCGAAATTGTTTCTCTGCGTTCGATCTCGACAGCGAACATTCTTGTTGCCGATGTTTGGAACGAGTCCAATATACTTCGATAGTGACCACCCCGTACACTCGTGTTCGGTTGCTTGGACTGAAATCATGTCTGGATGAAGTCATTTGTACGTCTCCCTTATTTCGAAAATGGAAATACTTTTGAGACGTTCTGAACTGAGATAGGCTAACTAAAATTGGAGAGAGGTACACGTTCATAATAGCTTCCCCTTTATTAGCCCTAAATGTTATTTTTTCGATCGTCGAACGAATATCATCGGTTGTCGCGACAGGTATGTTTGATGTCTACCGAACTCGCATGTTTTACATGATGAGTCAAATAACTGTTAGAGTGAACCACGTTGCCTAATTACTGAGTAACTAAATTACTATTAGTAGATTTCTCCTAGAATTTTTGAATAAATTGATATTCTGCGGAACTTAAATAATGCAATATCGCTGTTGTAGGTTTTCAAGGACTACCTTCTTATTGTCTTAGTGTCATACACTCATGCCGCCATTAAACCATCGTTCTAATAAATGTTTTCCACTTTTTTATGATTGTTTGAATATATATTTCCTGGACTAGGATGTTATTACTGGTATGAACAGTGTTTAAATAATTCAAAAACATATTATGTTTCTTTGATCTGATAAGTGTTCTACATATTAAAAAAGAAAAAATAACGATTTAATTAAAAATATTTTATAATAATTATTATATTGCATTATAATAGTATTAAAATACAAATAGTCTTAATTTGCTCCTCGTTTAATTATTTTCTCCTATACTTTTTAGCTTCGTAGTGATGTTGTACCAAAAACAGCTGAAAATTTCCGTGCTTTATGTACTGGTGAAAAAGGTTTTGGGTATAAAGGAAGCATATTCCATCGTGTCATTCCTAATTTCATGTGCCAAGGTGGTGATTTCACCAACCATAATGGTACTGGAGGAAAATCTATCTATGGAAACAAGTTTGAAGATGAGAACTTTACACTGAAGCACACTGGTCCTGGTGAGTTATTTTTAATTGTATTCATCTTATGACTTTACAAGCTGTAACACTTGAAAAAATTGTACACACAAATGTTTAGATAATACATTTATATAGACTACTTTTAACCAATTTTATTATACAATTTTTGTATGTTTTATATTTTCTAAGTTGTAGTTTATATATGCAAACTTTTTGTAATAGCTATATTAGTACCTACAAAAAATCCATACCAACAACATGTTGCTTTGATACTACAAGCAAATAAAGCATTTATAACTAGGTACTTAATTATTTTTTTTTAACTTTTTTCATTAAATAGCTAACCTTTAAATCAAACACTCTTATAAAAGAAAAATCATTCGAATGAGATAAGTAGAACTTGAGTTTTTTTATAACTGTACAAAGAAATTTTCATTATGAATTACAAATTGGTATTTATTTAAATTTAAAATATTATACTAGTATGTTATAAAAATATCGATACCACTATAGACTTTAATTTTTAGTTAAATGAATAATAATTTAACATTAAAAATATATTTTAGGTATCCTGTCTATGGCCAACGCTGGAGCCAATACAAATGGTAGTCAATTCTTCATCACCACTGTAAAAACATCGTGGTTGGACACCAAACATGTTGTTTTTGGCGCTATTGTCGATGGTATGGATGTTGTCAAGAAAATCGAGTCCTATGGTACTCAGAGTGGTAAAACTACCAAAAAGATCACCGTCACTAATTCTGGACAATTAAGTTAATTTTTTGTTTTCTTTTAATTGTCAAACGTATATCAATTAAATAATTTGGAACAATAATTAATGTCAAAAATATGGTCTACTTAAAAATGTTTGATGCATTTATGTGTGTGGTTTTCTGGATACACAAATTGATAATACATTCAAAATAGTTAATATTATATTTTGTTTTTATTTATATTTGTATACCTTCCAAATTCTTAATCCTATCAATTTTAAAAACTACAAAATTTTTTTAATAAGAAACCAGTTTTATCTTTGTTTTATAAGCTGAACTAAACTACTGACACTGTGTAGCTGTATAATTTCTATTTTACTGTTTAATAGAATATATAATGTTAAATATTTGATATGATTATATGATTTATTTTCATTTGAGACTAATATGGCATTTGATTTGATTCAATATACAGGATGATCCATTTAATGTAAGACACTTAATACTACAAAAAGTATTTTGTTTTTAGAAATATTTTGTTAAATGGTATGAAGACAAATACAAAACATTTAAAAAATAAAATTAATATTTTTTAACCTTATTTTTAAATTTTTTACTTTTTTGAATTACCAACATACACTTAATTTTATAATCCAAAGCATAATATTTTTCTGAATATTTTGATGCATAAAAATCGAATTTTGGATGAGTAGTTTATGGATAACTATTTGAAGTTTAGATGAGCAGTGTGGGGTGGTGTGGATATACCGGAAGATGGTTCACTACTGCACTCGTTCAAAATTCGATTTTTATGTATCAAAATACTCAAAAATATTCTGCTTTAGATTATAACATTAAAACTATGTTGTAGTTTAAAAAAATAAAAACTTAAAAAATATTTTGTTTTCTAACGACTTGATACATGTAATAAAATATAATCAAAAACGTAAATACTTTTTGAAATATTGAGTGTTTTATGTTAAATGAATCGCACTGTATAATTTATAACAAATAGTTAATGTATGTTAGTAAAATAGTGTATAAGAGGAATTGTATGCAATCACGAACAGCTTGCAAAAAAAACTAAAATAATATATTAGCTGGCAGAACATTAAATGTATGAAATGAAAAAATAATGTAGAAATACTTTGGCACCAAGTACATTGTAATTTTAGAATAATCTGGACAAATTGATTCCATACCTAGAAATGAATTGGCACAGTGATGTTCATTTAACTTTTTTACAGAAATTAAATATAATATAAAAGATACCACAGCACCAATATTATAAATGTTAAAATGATAAGTCAAAAATTATTTATCTATTACTACTAAAACACTAAATAATCAGGTATTTTAAAAAAATAAAATTAATACAATATGTCAATGCCTATCTATTAATTACTAAAAAAATAGGTTCCCTCTTAATGAAATAATGATTAATGACTGTACTATGTTATTTTTACTTATTTTTTTTATACATTTAATGCTAGATACCATTTTCTCAAAGTTAAAATTCTTAATATGATTTATGCAATACTGCCATATTTGTTTTTAGAATTATTTTACAAACATCAGGGTTGCTACGCTACTGGATAAACTCTTGGAAATAAGAAAAATGCTGGACAATTAAATATATTTAACGGTTTCATAAATTTAATAGTATCAAACTTGAAATACATAATTGTTATAATTTTTATTATTTTTTTTTTGTTTAACTAGTTTTTTATGAAAATAAAAAATATTTTTATAAAGTACTCTAACTAGGATGGATAATAAAAATGTTTTATCGCATTACTTGTATTGTTGATATATATTTATTTATTTACATTCAACTACAAATTAAGATTAACCCAATAATTTATATCACAAAATAACTTCTTTTTATAATATAATGTCAAATCTCAATAATTGATTAATGCTTTTTTTAAAAATATGTTTGTACTTATATTTATATTATGTACCCTATATTTTGTAAATGCATTTTTACTATAAAAAATTGTATTTAACACGTTATAGAATATTGAAAAAACTAAAAAAAAAAAAGGCTTTAACTAATAATTCAATGTCTAGTGCCTATAAAAATATCAACTTCAAGTTCATATACTAGATGGCATGATAAAAAATTCAACATTTTGCCATTAATGAGATTTTACTCTAAGTCAACTATATATTGTTATTTGCATAATAAACTAAATGAGATGTAATCCTACCTGTGGTGTTGAGTAAATTACTTTTCAAAAGTAATAAAATAACGTTTCTCGTTACATTAAATATTTTTATTTAAATTAAATTCACGTTACCAAACATTATTTTTATTCAGTTACATTACTCCTTCGTTTAAAACTTAGAGAGTTGCAAATAGCAATACTTAATAATGTTAAGTTTTATTTTAGACTATGGTTTACACATAAGTCATAATTAATGTGAATTGAATTTTATTTTAAAACCTGAACTTTTTTATTTCCTACTAATTGTGTTCCTGGGATCTTTAATAATATTGTTGATTATATCTAAAACTTTTAGAATTGGAAATAAATTTAATTACTTTTTAAATTATCTCAAATATCTCGACCACTAAGTTATTATTATAACTTATTTTAATAATATGGACAATTTCGCTTTACTCCATAGAAATTACATTTGAAATGTTATTTCAATTCTGTTATTTGTAATTTTGTATTATATCACTACCCAACAGTTGTTTACCTGTAATAAATTACTATAGTATTAAATTATGTATAAAAGTATGTTTATTAAGTACAAATTAATTGTGAAATATATAAAAATAATAAAAGTTTCATATCACATGTTTATTATACAGTCACTTTTAAAATAAATTGTTGACAAATATATTATTATTTTGTAACAAATATTAAATACACATAAGTGTGTTAGTTTTAATGATTATAAACATTATTTAAATTACAAAATACAATTTTCTAATGATCAAGACATCTTAAATACTTAAAATAAACTTATGGAAAATCAGCATTCCATTTTTACTACAATAACATATAAATTGAAAATAGTTGTAAATAACATTAATAAACTGATTTTTTTTTTTATTACATAATATTTGAAAATATTGTTTAACATGCAACACTTGCTTAGTTCCTTATTATTTAAAAGTCAAATCTTAAAAATACATTATTTAGGAAAATTATAAATAAAAAGTATTATAATAATTTTATATCAAACTATAACACTATTTTTTTTTGTAAATTATGAACACTTTAATTGATAAAAATAATAAAAACCTTTCATTCTTTAATGATTTATTTAACAAAAAAAAAAATACCTAATAAAGTATTTTACAAAAGGAAAATTATTTATGTTTAGGTACTTTAATAAAGGGCAGGCGGTTATTCTAACTTGGATAATAATACTTTACAATCAAAATCTTTTTTAATCACATAATTTGCAACCACTACTGTCCATGCATGACCATCAACTATTTTACAATATTTAACAAATGAATCCATATCAGAGTCTCGATTTACCATAAAAATAGTATTGTGCTGTGGTTTACATGCAAATTTCTAAAAAAATTTTAATTAATTAATTATAATTTCATTTTATTAAAACATGTATATATTTACCGGTGTCGGTGCATCTTTTAATTCAAATACATAATGTAAATCATCTTTATTGGTATCAGACATTTTACCAAAACATTGACAAAAAAATAAATAGACACTTAATACATTAAAACCATTAAGACCATCATTTCCGCCCGATACCATATAATGCCCACCGTGCCATCTTTGCACTTCAATATTTACTAAAAATAAAAAAATGTCACTATTAATAATAAAATTTCTAAAAACTTGAGTTTAATAACTTTTGATATTTAACTTACCAGCAAGAAATTCAAAACCTGTACATTCTTTGAAAAATTGATACATGCGTTCAGTCTTAAGCAAATTAACAAGAAACAAAACTGACGATGGCAAATCATTTATGTCCACATATTTGTAATGCCTAGAATAATAATATAAATGCATCAATGGTCAAACAATTAACACTGGTTGAACATTTACCTTTTGTTTAAAGGTCCTTTGATTTTCCATTTCATGTTATTGGAAAATAATTCATTAGATAACATATTAACCATATTAAGTGTGAAAAATCCTTCACACATTATGAATCCATCTTTTAAGAATGTATCTCGAATAGCTTCTCTAAACATGGGTTGTTCAAATATCGATTCTATGCACATTTCTGTAACATTCTTAAACTAAAACATACATTTTTATTTGTAAATATTGTATTACAAACTCATTTTCAGTATTCATCTTATTTTTAATTAATATAAATGTTAACATAATACGTAAACAGAATAATTTTTATTAGTATACAAGATACGAGAAGATCCATTTAAATGTCTTTTTTCATTATTTCAGTTTTAATTTCTTTTGAAAATATTATTTTTACATAAGTATTTTCAGGGCCGGCTTAAAGCAGTGTGTCTACTCTAGGCGGCAATTTTAAATGAATAATTAGGGGCGGAATTTTGACCATAGATATGGACATACTGTAATATTGCACAAGGTGGAGAAATACTTATGTGCTAATTTGAGGATATACAAACATAAATGATTTTGAGCAAAAAATGCCTATCAGCCTATATTACAAAGTATATTTGATGACATAATTGATATTAAAATAATTTATTTTACTATTAATAATATAGTAGGTTGAATTAATTTTTGCAATAGAATAGCATTTGAAAATATCATTGAGTGTATAAAACAATTATATATTTAAAAGTTTTAAGCACCCACGAAAAATATTTTTAAATTACAATGAGATAACTAACATTGTTATTCTTCTAAATATATAATTTCATCAAAATTTGAACTTAAAATGTCTATAAAAATCAACCATGTAAATATATTGTTTTAGATTTATTAGTTACAACATTAACTATTTATGAGAAACTTTGATTTAAGTTTTTAATCCTTAGCTATAAAAACCAAACATTTTATGTGTTTAATTACAAAACAGCTTGTAAATGTTCCGATATTGTGATGAATTTTAGTAAGAATTTGAATTAAAAAAAAACAAAATCAATTTTGACAAAAAACTAGTTTTGTATAAAAATTTCCCGTTTTTCCTTAATTTTTTCCCCTACCCTTTTAAAAACTATTAGAATTTTTAAAAATGACCTCTCAAAAGTACCAACAAGATTTACTTTTCCATCAGAAAAGATAATGACAAAGAAAATCGAAGTATTATTTTGACAATTTATCATGTATACAGACAGAAAAAATACATTATCATTGTAAAATTAATACATTCTTCACTCCACCCAAAATCTAATTAAATTGAATGTCTATAAATAACTTAAAATTAGTCTATTTTGAAATTTTTATCATGTATAGAAAATAATACAGTTAAAATTTCAAGTTTTCACTGTTAATTATTTTGAATTACATTAAAATAAAAAAATTATATCATAAAAATTTGAACTTCAAATACTCATAAAATATTAATTTGACTTTTTCATAAACTTTTTTTTTGTTATAAATAAAAAAACTTACCCTGAATTTTGTTTTAAATTTTCAAAACTTAAAAATATAGAAAGAAATTTTTTAATGAATTTTTAAATCAAAATAATAAGATTTTGCTAATTTGTCAAAATTTTAACCTCAGACGTACATGAAAAATGTATTGTGAATTTATGCTTCATTTTTTTTTTTTTTTTTTTTTAATAACAATTAATGAGGAACAATTTTCGGGTTAATTGAAAGTTTGCAAAAAAAAACAAAACCACTTTTGTCAAAAACTGGTTTTACATTAAAATTTCCATTTGCTTTCTATACAATTTTGAAAAAAAAAAATATTTGAGATTTTAAATTTGGATCTGACAAATCATCCAGCTAGATTCACTTTTCTATTAGAAAAGTTACTAAGTTGAAAATTGACACCTTAAAAAAAAAACACTCATAATATTGTAAAACCAAAACATGCATTACTCTGCTCAGAATCTAAAATAAAAACTTTAAAAATTGTAAGAAATATAATTCTTTTAGAAATATTATTGTAATTCCATCAAATTATGTTAATTAATATTTTTAAAAAAAATTAAAACTGAAATAATGAATGTAAACTCTAAAATAAATAATTCTATATACTGTTTTTAAGACACATATGATTGTTTATCTTAAAAAAAAAATCTAAGAATACTCGATTAAATAAATAATTATTAATATTATTTTTGAACTATTATATAAATACCCTCTCAAAAGATACTGAAAGTGGTGTAAAAATTGGAGAATGAAATTTGAGTGGTTGGCTATACATTTGCCAAGACAGCTCATCACTGTGGAACCAACCGTTAATGGATATACGAGAAAACGTAGATATATTTTCAGCTACCTATGGAATACAATACAAGTTTTAGAATAATTTATTATTATTATTTGAATAGTTATTTAAAACGAAACACTTAATTCCATACCTGGTGATATGTATATCTTTCGACTGGAAAAAAAATCATAGAATTGAAATCCGGATTAATATTTTGTACAATCTCTGTGGCAGAATTCATACTGTCAACCGAATAAATATCTAATGTACCACCCCATTCAGGAAGCCAATCATAATTTAAATAGTAGATGAATGCCACAGACCTATCGTCAACACGATCATCGTGACAAAGTAAGTAATCTAAATACACAAATATAATTAAGGCTATACACATTATTCTGTTGTACAATTGAAACAGAAAAAAATTACCTCCGTGGTCATATTTAGAACAAGATGCACTAATCATATTATTAAATGTTTTTCCTAAGTAAATAGCTATTTGTTGTTTTATTTTTTTTAGCAAAATTAAAAATTGTTCCACTTCTACAGGTTTTCTAAGCCTTGGTGAGCGAATGAAATCCGACGATTGAGAAAACATATATAGATCACATGATTTCTTTTTAAATGGCATTGTTAATAATGCCTCACGTAATAAAAATGCATCAGAAGTTGATATCAAATCCTTGCAGTCCAGTTTAAACACATCATATGGAGTATCAAGTTTTGTAACTGCATCTAAAAAATATCATTAATAAAATTAAAAAAATCTTACACAGTATATTATCATAAATTTGTACCAACCATTAAAGTTAAAGTCAGTCATATTTACTAAAGTATTATTATTAAAGTATTAATAACGGAGAAATTTAATAAAACAATATTTCCTTTCAATGGATGCCTAAATATCTTATTCCGTGTTCATAGCGTTGTCTGATGAATTGTTATTGATATTTTGATAGTAGGTAGACATTCACAGGGGCCGATTTCTGATGTCGCGAATAGTTTAACGTGAATACGAAACTACTGAGTATAATTTGTTATATCGTTAAGGTTCTTACATATTACTACTGTTGTAATCGTTACTGAAATGAGAAAATTGTGATTTCAAATAAAAATGTTTAGATTTCATTGACCATTGTAGAACGTAATGAATGTTTTAAGGTTATTCTTATTTATTTATCAAGTAATATTTCGAGGGCTTCCCGCGATAAAGGCGCATGCGGCATATTTGTACCTCCAACCACGATCAGTGCCTCCAACAATAATCTAACCATCATGGTTATAGATCTTAAGGTACGGTGTCCAAGCTGCTACTAGTCGCTGCGGCCGACCGCAACGACCAGACGCAACCCTTGCGAAATTGACTGCTCTAGGGATGGGAAAAATGAATCATTTGAATTGATTCGGTCAAATGAATTGTTCGTTTGATTCACTTGATTCACCAATACAATAAACTGAATTGAATTAATTCATTCAGTTATCATACATAATGATTAATGATAATCAAATGACTAATGAATCGATTTTTAATCATTGGTGATCCCTATGGGAAAAATGAATCAGTTAAATGATTCGACTCATTTAAATCGATTCACTAAAATGAATCGTTCATTTCGTTCAGTGACTCGCATTCGATTCACTAATTCAACCGAATTTAAATTCAATCACTGATTTAAAGTAGTGATGGGCGATTCTCGAAAGTAGATAGATCTTTTGAATCGATATAGATCGAAATAACAATATACTACTTGGTCGACAGTTGGTTACAATAATACAGGTTGGCAGAGAATCAATTGAATCATTTGTCAGAGATTCAAAACCTGTCGTATAAGAAATGATTAGTGAATAGTATGAAGTTCGAACGATATTGAACGAATTGTTCCCAGTACAATATTGATGATTCGTAGTTGAGTCGGTCAAGATTCAAAAGAAGTTACGAACGAAATTGATTTCGTGAACGAATCGTTCGCGAACAACTCATCCCTAGACTGCTCTATAAACAAATGCCTCATCGCGGTTTCCAATGTGCGATCGACGTGTGCGTGTCAACAATAGTCGTTGCGTTCAACGATCGTACTGCACTTGAAGCTAGAGATTAGTGATGTTAAACTGTAAAAAATATTTATCACACTGTGAAAATAGCAGTGATTGTTACTTTGTCCATTAATCCGTAATCACGAATTACCGTAGTAGGCACTAGGCAGTAGCAGTTAACTGCTATATTTCAGAAGTAGTGATATTATTTACTGTGATTGCGATAATAAATCGTATTATTATTGAGATATTATGTTAAAAACATATGATTATGTTATAGGTATTTTACGACGAGTATAAATAAAAAAAAAAACAAAGTATTATTAAGAGGAGAAATTATTTATAGTGACAAATATGTTTCAAGCGAGCGTATGACTTAGGAACTTAATTATTGATTTTAAAAACTGGATGTTTTTAAAACTAACAACGAAACAGTTATCACAGACTACAGTAGAAAACTATAAGAGAAATATTTTAAAAAACCACACTACTTTTAGTATTTAGTAGGTACTATACTACTATACATATTACATACTACATAATATTATATTATAGACAATTTAATTAATTAATTAAAATTATAGAAAAGATTTAAATACACACTACAGTGTAGGTAATCATCCGTAATATAATTACATCTTACGATAATAGCTGTAGTAAATAACAATAAACATAATTTTAAAATCATATGTACGATATTAGTTAATAGTTTTGTTATTGTACATCGTACATTAGCCTTAATTAACGTACATATACGATTCAACTTTCAAATTCAAACCGTACTTCTGGCTACTATTTTGTGTGATACCCAGCCATGACTGTTAGGTGATAAGAAATTATACACAATTTAAAATATGCTTGTATTTTTCCACAGATATATACTAATACTATTAGTATATATCTGTGTATTTTTCACTGTTTAACAAGTTTAAGTTTTACACAGTTTAACCGTGATAACAGATAACGACAGTGTGATCAGATCACTGCTATTTTTTGTGTTAGTAGCAGACACTGTTAATCCTACATGGCAAGTCATAGTGAAAAGTAGCAGTGACAGCTACTTTTTAACATCGCTACTAGAGATGGTTAGCAATGATAAAATTTGGTCGCCGTGACAGTGGTGATAGCTACTTTAAAGTCACAGCGACTTTTCTTGATGACAGGTCACCACATATTTTGCATAATATAAATTTAAGTTACTCTGTAACCAATAACCAATTTAGTAATGCACGTAAAATCTTGTCACTGTTACTTTGTCAGTCTAGGGATTGGAAGACCCGGTCATTTTCGTGATTCGGATCATTTGAATCAGTTCAGTAAATACTAAAGATTCGTTCGTCTTGATCCGAATCTTGAAAAACTCAATTGGATATTTGGGTCCTCATAATATCCTATTGACCCTAGTCATGTGTTATTGTGTTTTCTGTACTCGGATTTCGGAATTGTAAATTGCTGAGAAAAATTTTGCATCCCTAGCTATAGGATCTTGTAATATCGAAATATAAGAACAAGAACTCAATTCTCTAGTACAAATGAAATGTATTAATTTATCAAGTTTCAATAAGTTCTTCTATTTTAATAATAAATCAAACAAAATTAGAATTAAACAGTTCAACATAATATAGAAAATACACTTTAGTGCATAACAATCACCAGTGTCACCAGCGCCGCCAACTACAGTATCTCGTATATCACTGCTCATAGTCACTGTAGTCACTACAGTGTAGTGGTAACCAGGTATGAATCACCAAAATTATTTTGTGGCAATTGTCGCAGTGACTAACAGCGACACTGTTGTCGCAGACCAACAGCGACATTGTTGTCGCAGCGACATTGTTGTCGCGGTGACAAAGTAACGGTGATGTGATTTTGAGCTCATCACTACTTGAAGCAGTGTATTGCGTGCGCCGCACTGCGATTGTATTCTAAACGAATTTGTTATATATTTTTATAAGCGAATTTATTTAATCGAAAAATGTCAAAAACGACGAAAACTGTATTCACTATAACTGACGATGAACTGTTGGTCTTTTTTTTTTCTTTCTCCTCTTCTAATAAATGTATAATTATATTATTGTTATTATTTATAATAACTTGTTCCATTTTTCGTGATTTGTAATGACAAATTAAAAAAAATACGTGTGTGCATAGTGAAATATTGAGCTAAATTAAACTGAAAATAAATGCCAGCCGCAGCATTCAGTCGTATTGTAGGAAACCAATAAACATTCAACGATCAATCGTTGCGGCCGGCCGCAGCGACTAGTCGCAGCTTGGAAACCGTACCTTTAAATAAACACAATGGATGGAGCCGCCACAGCGTATTATATCAATACAAAATATGTATGTTGCCGATATTAGCGACAAAATAATACGCTGTAGTTCCATCTATAATATTGTTTATGATCTAAGCTAAATAGTTTTGATAATAATTTATTAAACCTATAACCTCTCTAATCTAAGCTATATATACCATCTTTAATCTTGCTTACCACAGTTACTTTCTATAAACTACCATGGTGCTAACCACATAAAGAATTTCTTTAGTGCAAAACGTTTTACAATACAAACGCCAATGTTTAAATTCAACTGTCAAACCTCCAATCAAGGTCTCGATAATGGTATCATTGTTGTTCTTTGGCGGCCATATTGTTCCATAATACCATTGTTCTGTGATAATACTATATTTATAGTATTTATAATCAATGATAATACGTATCGTATATAAGTCAGTGATGGCCATCAGTTGTTACTTATTAATTATTACATATTTTTATTTTTGAATTAAACTTTTGTTTTGACTTTTTCTTTAATTAAAATTTATGTTTTGATGGTTTTGTACGTGGTCATGATTTTATTATTACATGTTGTCCATTTATTTGTCTAAAGTTTGGGTTTTTATTTTTAACTTTTAATTAATTAGCTTAATTTCAACAATGTCTAAACAGAATACAGAAATATCAATTTTAAAGTCTTATCCTCATCACAACATGTTAAATTACTGCGAAAATAGGCCAAAATATAGACAAGGAAGAAAACTTACAGCAATTAAGGTATTACGATTGATATCTGACCAAAAACAACGTATCCTTGATTAAATTGGTCATATTTATAAACAATTCCTATGTTGTAATATGTTCAAATTTTGTTTGTATACAATTACAGTTGGTTTTGATAAAAATGTTTCTATTGTATTGACATAAATGTAAAAAAATTCAGAGCTTTTTGAATTTTATGTCAAAAAGTATGGTATACATTGTATTTAAGTACTATTTATTTATAAAACAAAATAATATTTAAATAAATAAATTCCTTAAACTTGAATTTGACTATGATAATAAGGTTTACACCGTGAACGATGAATCACAACATTTGTTGATCAGAGGTGTGCCATCTATCAATTTACATGATGAAGTGGAAAAATTATGCAAGCGTTATGGTAATGTATTAAGTATTCAACAAGTGCAATTTGAAGACCAAGAAGAATTTACTCATAGTTTTCATGTGATATTTATCCAGATACAATCTGCCAGGTCTATTTAAATTTTAGTTCAATTTTGTCATATATATTTATATAAAATTTTAATAAGTTAATATTTTAGATTTGCAAAAAAACAAATAGACACAAAAAATTTTTTTGGTGGTATTTTACATGTTTGCTATGCACCTGAACTTGAATCCATTGAGCAAACTAGATCAAAATTACAGATGAGAGTAATAGAAGTCAAAAGACATATTAATAAAATTGGTTTAAACCATACTATTAAGAAGTAATGTATGATTTTTATTTTAAATTATTGAATTCAAACTTATTAAATTCATATAAAATTTAAATTCAAAACCTTTATTTTTAAATGAAATATAAACCTTTATATTTTAGCCTTAAATGTTATAACACATTTTACTAATTGCGACATAAATTGTCTACTTTTTAGAAAATCTTCTGCATTATTACAACATGATATTTCTACCTTATCTCACGATTCAATGGTATTTAATTATTATGTTATTCAGTTAATATAAGTTATAGTTTGAATCTTTTATTTTCTTATTTTTAGTTACAAAGCTGTAATTTTAATACCCAAAAACAAAATTGTTGGCTTGAAGGAGGTCTTAAGTGTTCATATATCATACCAAAGTCTGAATCTTTAAACACTAACAAAGAAACAATAAAAAAGAAATCAGTAAGTATTAATTACTATCAAGTATCAATGATAATTAATACATTTATTTTAATTTAAATGAATTATATTTGAAAGTATTCAGTACTACTCACTTAATTCTTGTAGTTTAATACAAATATATTTACAATATCTATCCTTAATTACTGATAGTTGCGGTAGGGCGTTGTACATAAACTAAAATAAACTAGAGTACAGTCGTTGCCAGATAAATTGCACGGCGGTAGTGGTGTGATAACAGAAAACCAGGAATTCTTTGTATTTGAATGTTATTACTGAGTATATCAACAAACCAACAATTGTCACAAAACATTTTAAAATTAATTGTGAGCTAATAATTTAAAAACAAATATTTTGACTACTGAAAAGCACCACCACCACCATGCCAATTTATCTAGCCACGACTGTATTATACTATATCTTAGTCCATAGTATGGACGGATTCCTGACATTTTATTTAATATGCTAGCACATATTTTTAATAATGAATAAAATTAATGTTAATACTCACATAAATTTATCTGTAAATAGTAAAACCAAAAAAAAATTGTCTTGGGCTAGTACCTTAAAAGATGTCATATTTTTAATTTTAGTTTATTTACATATTATAGAAACAAAATTTCAACTAACTACACTACACAAGTATTTATGTAATTAACCAAAACTTTTCATACATGTATTATTTTATTTCAGAATATCAAAGATTTGACTCCATTAGATTCAAATACGTTGAGGTTTGTTCCTAGACAACTGCGTATAGCATATCCAGAATCAAAAATGAAAAAACCTAATCGTATTATATTTCATTGATATAATTGATATATCGCATTATACCTATATTTTATTATTTTATTTTATTTATACATTTTAAATTACTTATGTGTAATTCAAATGTACATATAATATAATAAAAAAATAAAACAGTAGTTTAAAACTTTCAGTAATGATTTCTTATATGATAAAACTAAAATAAATTTTTTGTATTGAAATATGGTATTTGCCATAGGTAGATTGATCCAGTGGTGTGTTTTGAACAGCTTTTATTTTTTGTGTACAGTATATTCAATATAATTATAGTATGTTTTTATACTAACTATTCTAAATACAACAATTTTCTTGCAAATCGATAAAAAAAAATTTGTTATTAACTAAAGAAGTGTTTTTTAGTCATTGATGTTTATTTGTATTTATTTGTTAACAGGATATGTTTGAAAATACAATAATCTTGATACTTGATAGGAAAATTATTATGAAGAAAATATTTTGTAAATAGTTATTATTATTTTTATTAATTTGTGTAGTGGCACTAAACATGGAATTATAAATTAAAACCGGTTTTTTTTTAAGTTTTTTCAATATTCACTAACAGTATTAAATGCATTTACCAAATACAGTAAAATTTAATGCGGATTCCAAATAAAACAGAAAACTATCTAATCAGGAATTTTTTTTTTTGGTCCTGGCCTGTTTCTGTAGACGTTGAACGTCTAATGGAACTAACGGAACCTTTTTACATGGAAACAGTACGATTTTGTAGTTACCATGCAAGTAAAAACTTTGCAAAAACCGGAAATATAATATGCATGTGTAACAAAAACTTTACATAAATATTATTGATGAGTATGTATGTACTAGGTACATCGTAAAACGATAATTAAGATACAATTGTACTACACGTATTAGTTAGGATATCTGTATACAGCGGATTCCGCTTAATGTGGGCACGTTGGGACCAGCTCTGTTTGCCCACATTAAGCGGTTGCCTATAAAAACCAAAATTAGTAAAAAAAAAATTATAATACAAAAAAATTTTTATTTTTATTATCATATAATTGAAAAAAGTGAAATAATTACTATATAAATTAAATTAAATATAATATACAATAAATAAAATTAATATTTGGATGTGGAAGGTATACAAAACGTTATAATTGTTCGTTGTCTAAGCTGTTTAGTGTGGATCTGGTTAACAAAATGGGCACAGGCTTCAAGCTTATCAGACGGACTATTTTCGTTACCCTCTTGCATGAAGAACTTCTTTAACAAATCAATGCATTTTTTAGCCTCTCTAGCTGTAACTGGTGGTTCGGTATATTCTTCTTCTTCTTCATCATTTTCTAACTTCCTTTTTTTAAGAACATTTTGTACTACAACATCACAAATTTCTTCATTATCATTAAAACAAGGAGCATTTTCATCAATGTTTTCAAATTCGTTATGGTTTTGAACAAACAAAAATTTTTCAGTTAACTCAGGTTGTGGACCAATAAAATTAGAAAATCCACAATGAGCAAAACAATTCATAATAGTTGAGCAGCTAACTTCTCGCTAACTTTCGGATACAAACTGTATCGCTTGTAATATGTTTATTTTGCCACTTATTTGATTAGCAGTTGTAGATTGATCAAACAGGTTTTCTTCAATCTTTTCTAGAATAAAATGAACTAGTTTCGTTCTATATCTCACCTTAAGGTTTTTTATAATACCCATATCTAAGGGTTGGATTAAGGATGTCGTATTTGGGGGCAAAAATTCTAAAGTGATGTTTTTGAGTTGAACGTTTTTTGGATGTGCAGCACAGTTATCAATAAAAAGAAGTATGGACCTAGATTTTGCTTGCAATTCCTTATCCCATTCATATAGCCAGTTTGAAAATATGGTTGAAGTCATCCATGCATTTTTATTTGCGTGGTAATGCACTGGCATTTTATTTATAGACATATTTTTAAAACATCGAGGTTTTAAGTTTTTCCCCACTACTAGCAGCTTTCTTTTGTCACTTCCGGTCATATTGACACATAATAAGTCTGTAATCCTGTCCATTGCTTTTTTTGAACCAGATAGAACGTCTTTTTTGAAACATAAAGAACCGTCGGGTGTCGTTCGATAATACAGTCCAGTTTCATCTGCATTAAATATGTTATCTGGGGAAAAGTCGTTCAAAACTATTTTTAGCCTGTCAACTTTCCAATCATTAGAGGCAGATTCATCAGCACTTACTTTTTCACCATGTACACGTTTGAATTTTATCTCGTGTCTATTCTTCCACCTGCTTAACCAACCATCAGTAGCAATAAACTGATTGTTACCAATTTTCCGGGATAATTCTTCGGCTTTACATTTTAACATTGACCCAGACACGCGAACACCGCGACTTGTTATCAATGAAAACCACTCACTTAAGGCCTCGTCAACTTCGGGATCTTTCCCTTCCCGTTTACGTTTTTGATTACCAGTTTGAGTTGAATTGAAGTTTTCACGTAAAATGACTTCTTCTTTGAGCAGTTTCGCCACCATTGATTTCGGAACGCATAATTTTTCAACGATTTTACGCTGTGAAGTGCCTGAAGGTAGCGATTTCACTTTGTCTAAAATCGCGATTTTTTCCTTTGGGGAGAGATCTTTTCGAGCAGTGTCGGCTTGGCCAGGGCCGCGAACGCGACAGAGGCCCTGTGCTTTTTTTTTTAAATTTATTATTAATGGAACTAAAAATATGCTGACACAACACTGTTAGGGCCTGCGAGATGAGACAGAAGGGGCTAGAGTTCCATGGCTTGGAGTAACAGTCAGTGTTTAACGGTCTGCTTCAAATCATACAATTATAGTCGTTTTTTATTTAATCGTTTTTTTTTTTAATATAACATTTCGGCTGGCTGGGGGGGAGGGGGGAGGATATACATTAATCCAATATCCTATGAAAAATGTAAAAAAAAAATTGAGGCCCTAGAGCAAAATTGCGGCCGAGGCCTTTTATATACCAGGCCGACACTGTTTTCGAGACATATTGTACGTATTGTCACGTTGAAATTCACGTTAAAACTGAAATTAGTGATGGGAATAATCGAGAGAAAATAATCGAATTGCTCGGTCAAAAATAATCGAATGAAAAATTAGTAGTAGTTACTTATTAGTAATTACTATTTTTAATAACTAGTTTATAGTTACTTTATAGTAGTTGGTATAGCTATTCGAATTTCGAACACTGAACCAGTAGGCAGTAATCATTCTTATCTACTAATCTACTATTCACTAATATTATAATATAATAATAACTAATACATATTTAAAAATACCCAGGCGGCCGCGGCGCGCGGCGTAGTATAACTATACTTTATTATTAATCTGTACTATCTGGAATTG
>JACXSJ010000949.1:0-138525 GCA_014851325.1 Pentalonia nigronervosa | reverse complement strand
ATATATTTTTTTCCGTCTGTGTATACGCTTTCAATCGACCATCGTGTGCCGTCGTTTTCACCGTCCGCTTAACCGTACGGAAATGCATACCTAATCGGAATACGTTCTCTGATCGAATACCCCGGTGTATCTGAATTGCATGCCAAAAAAAATAAACATAAATTAGAACGACTTAATTGCATGACCCCTCTTATAGAGGTCTGACAGAATTGCATGCCACATCTTATGAACTTATGCTCATGACTTAAATAATTTTTAACTTTTCTAATTTCGCATTACAATGGCTCACTTGACACCTACTGTATAGCAAAGCTGTACCCACTTGCTGACCCCTAATTGTCGGACTTTTCTAATTTTTCAAAAAACGAAAAATAAATCATTGGACATTTTTATTTATTCATAAAAAATACATAAAGTTTATCTTTATTTATTCATATAATCTCAACTACTTCTAAAATACAATTTGTTGCGTGTTTTTAATATAATAATAATACAAAAAAAAAAAAAAATAAGTGCACATAAGTACATTATAAATAAACTTGTACATGGAATGCAATTCGGACAGACTTCTGTAAGATGTGACATGCACTCCGGATAGACCCTTTTAAGAGATGGTATGCAATTAGGAATTTTTTTTTTTTTTTTGCATGCAATTTGGATGCAGCCGAACACTCACTCGCTATGTCGTTATATTTTAGATGCGCTATTTTGGCCGATGGAGTTATTCACGCATCTCGCCACTTTGCGTGTCATTAATATTATTATTTTCCACTCGATATTAAAATAAACACAACACGAGTGTTACATAGGCGTGCGCAGACTTGTGTAGTAGATGTGGCTACTTTTGATCACCCCTTTCCATCATATTTACACTACACCCTTCTCCCCAACCCCTTAAAAAAAAAAAAAACTGTACATACAAAAAATGTATAAATAAAACATACTCAAATAGAGAATTTAAATGTATTTTAACGCGATAATACATTCTAACAGTAGGGTGGAAAAGACTTGAGGGGCTAGTCTTTTTGGGCCAGTCGTTTAATGCTTACCTAAAAAAAACTCTAGGTGTGGTTATAACCCTACAAGCCACACCCGTTCGTTTATCTATTAAATAGGTATACAAATCTCTGTGTAGGTGGCTGTTATAATATTATTGTACTTGAGATCGGTATGCATAGTATTTCATACCACATCTATAGGATCGAAACAAAATAAACTGTAAAAGTTCTGCAAACAGTTATAATTATTATATTGTTACTTGAGCTGTACATCGCAAACTGTGCAGGTTCGATGTTATGTGCGACTGGAATTTATTAAAACATATAGAGTACACTTATTTAGTATAGCATACTCGTACTTATAATATACGAGACACGTATATCAAACAATGAATACTGCCGGTAGTTAATATTTTAATATAATCAATTGTAAAAAATATACGTATTTACATAAAACAGTATCAGACATAATCCGTTTTAATACGATTAGATGCTTATCATTTTTGTTTTTTATTTAATCGTATTTCATTAACCTGCAATTTATCGCATTTGGTTACAAATGAACAACGAACAATAAATAAAAAATATATATTATGCGATATAACCCAGTCCAATAATTCTACTCTGATCTGTTTTTTAGTTTCAAAAAATTAATTTGAGCTATGTATAAAATATCCATTTTATATTCTCTATTTTTTAATTAAATTCAACAAATGCATTTTAGAATATAAACCATGATATTACGGTTTGATATCGAGTATTTAACTAAGCTATATATTTCGTTATAAAAAAAAAAAAAGATCATAAATAATTTAATCGAAGTATAGACTTTTTATTACAATATTGTATAAATTAATTTTTTTTGAAAGTTCCATTTTTTATTTTATTTTTTTCGTTTTTACTTGCAGAGGATTGATTATTCAATGTATATTTTTATCTACAGTTTCCATTTATTATTTTAGATTATTATTAATATATTTTTACAATAAATTATATTTTTGAAATTTTTTTATTAGTATTATTAGTATTGAATTATGATAATTTCTAGTTTTACTAGGTGGGTGTATATTACAACAGTTATTACTATTAATGGTAAAATTAATATTAAATTGCAAGTTACATTACTCAAAATTGAAATAACTAATAAAAAATTGTGGCTCTCCTTGTAGATGTATAAATTTAAATTCGGTGATAAAATATATTGTACAAATTACAAACGATTCTGAGCGGAGACGGTCTGTCAGTTATAAGGTTATTTTATTATATATTTATATTGTTATTTATATTTTATTTTAGATTATGAGTAAAGCAATATAATATATTGAAAAAAATGTATTTTTTTTTTTTGTACATTTAAAGTTCAAATTTTGAAAAAATCTGATATTCAAAAAAAGAATAACGATTTTTGTTATTTTGTGTGTCTTAAAAAATATTAATCCCGGGAGCTCAAAACGTTTACATATATTATTATTATTATTTTAATTTATAAACGCAACGAACTTTTCAAAACATTTAGATTAATAAATTATAAACTATTGCTTGTTTGTAACACGAACCCATTCCACTACCGTTCTACGGTAAGTCGGTATATTATTATTGAGTAAATAGTTTGATACGGCGTATTTGTTTTATTGGGTTCATGTGCAACTCTAACGGAGAATAACATTTTTTTTTTCTAAATATTGGCTCTAACCTACTATTAGGTACTGGCGTAAAAGAGCGGTTTTCAAATTTTTCTGCCTCGATTTTCTCGATTGTTAAACAAATATTTTCATGCCCTGTGTGTATATTTGAACAACCGACGTCGGCAGTAATAATAGCATTACTGACTTTGGTAATTGAAATGAGTGAAAAGCATTTGAAGAATTAAAAAACCTGATGATGTTTTCAACCGGGTGAACGAGTATCATAACGGTGTAATGTGTCAACTGTAATACTTTTACATTTGTAAAATATATATATATATATATATATATATATATATATATATATATATATAAATGGGGATTGTCGTAAACCGATAATTGCGAATTCCACATGTGGTGATTTCGTTTGAAGCCAACATAAAATGTATGTAAAAAAGTCGCAAATCATTTTGACACTCATTCTCATAGTATTATAATAAATATCAATAATAATATGTACAACGATTTTGTATAATATGCGACATTAGGCATTCATGATTATCATTATCATATCATTTCATCTCGATTTTCGAATATAACGTTATAACTGTTGCACTCCGTTGTACCAATATAATACATATTATTTTTATTATTATTGTTCATTTATTTTAGGTTTTGACACTTACACGCAGTTAGCTAGCAAGAAATAATAACTTTCCGTTTCAGTGGCAGATTTAAGGGCGGGGCGGAGGAGCCTGAGCCCTCATTGTGGCCATTTTCTGTGCTATATATTATATACTAAGTTTAGTCGTGACATAAGACTTATGACTTGTGAGTAACTTAAACTAATAATACTTATAAAATGTAATGCTAATAAGTATACGAATACTTAATATTATTAATAATATAAAATGTCTTTATACTTACAACTAATACGAGTGTGAAAAATACGCCCTCCTCCCAAAAAAAGACTGCTCTATTGATGAAAGACAGTCTATTGGTTGTTTAAAAGAGAACACACTACTTACTATGGAATAAATCACCGTCGTCGTGGAACAAATGATTTTATTATAATATATACATTAGAAAATAAAGTAACGGTTATAGGGTTGTATTATAATATTATTGTTGTGCGGGTTTCAAATGAAAAGCGTCCTCAAAAGAAAAACCAGCGATCGTTGCGGTCGGTGGCTCACGGAATGGGCGTCGCCGTGTTTTGGGCGATGCTAATACGAAAACCAGACTGCCGGTCGGTCGGCGGCGAGAGGTTGGCCTACTTCCACTCCCCCCTAAAAAAAAAAAAAAACAAAAAAACAACTGAAAAACGCATCCAACGCGGTCGTACATCTCATCTCGGCGGCGTTTGGTATTGCGTTGACAACAAAAAAAGGCTCTGTACAAAAATAAGGAACGCATCGAGATTATTATATTGATATGATTATAATACATAGAGGATCACCCAACTAAAATCTGATTCACCACTTTGTTCACGTGCTAAACTATATTTTGAAACGATTTGAATGATTATGAAAATTCAAATTGGTTAAATAATATGTTGTAATATTATGTTTGATGATGATTTTCGATCCAAATATGTAGAAAAGTATTTTCGATCGCATTTATATTATATATTTAAACACCTGTATAGGGATATAATTTTTAAGATAGTATTATTCTGCAATTATTAACGTTTTTTTTTTTTTGTTTATAGTGAAAATGTTCAGTTTTTCTTTGACAAATCCAGATGAAAAGAAGGTCAAGTGAATATCTATATAAAAATTTAATTTTAACTTTGAACAATGTCAATAATTATGATATGTAAATATCGTACCTAACCTACAACTTTTTAAACTTTTCGATAGTTATTTTCATAACAGTAAAAGTACCTTTGTTAAAAACCTGTTTACATTTTCAGTATTCCTTTTTTTTTTTTTTTTTTTACCAAACTACAAAAAAACATTGTTCCTATTTGATTTATGGCAAAAAACATTAAAACTAATATTGATTAGTTGACTTCCGAGTAAAGCACAATGCGGGTAGTGAATCTAAGTTGAATGTATCTATGAGGATATTTCCAAACGCTGGTGTTTGAATACTGTTCATTAATATTTTGTGAATACAATAATAATTAGCAAAAAAGCCGAACGCTTTGCGTTGGAAAAAAAATACCTCGTATAATAATAATATGGTGTAAGATATTATGATTAATATGGATGTAGATTAAACAGTTTTAATTAAATGACCTCGTGGATCAGATGGTTTTTTTCTATCGAAGTTACCAAGACTTTGTGGAGGGAGAGAGAGAGCGAACTCGTTGACCAGAACAACGCTCGCGATAATTTACGGGGTCAGTTTTTTTTTTCTCTCCGCGGTGCGGGCGTCGGGTCCACGGCCTCAAAGCTTCAGTCTAAGGTGTACGTCTCGTCGAAAAATCGACCATCAGTGATTCACAACCACGCGTGTCTATCCGTCAACTCGATAATGTCGCAGCGTACTAAAGTTCGGTCGTTCTCCGAAAGTTGTAATGATTTTCGTAGGCTAGTGGCTTATTGGAAGCTCGGTCATGCCAAGGGGCGTTGTCGATTACAATTATTATTATTCAATGATATTTCGGTGGCTTTCGATTCGAAGGGATTTCATCACTAATATGCCACGTGCATAACCGTGTTCTCGATTAATCATTCTTTTCTCCGACAGTATTTTATTCAAATTGTATATTTTTATTTTATATCGTGCCAATTAAATACCTAATTCACGTGGGGAAGGGGGCGGCAGCGGAGGCGACGGCAGCGGAGGAAGATGGTTTTTTCGCCCGTTTCAACACCCTTTTACCGAGAAACACACCAACGATTTGCACGGCTCCAGTCGAGCAGATGACCACGTCCGATATTTTTATCGCCCCAGACACTGTATAATACTATCGTTATATAATTGTAGTCGGCGATCCAAGGGAATCCACTTGCACACTAACCGCAGAATCCTCTCGCCACACCACTATCACAAATTAAAATTGAAAATAAAAATAACAAACAAACGCCAAAACCTTGCCGATGCGGTGCAAAAGTTTTATTCGCTCGTGGATGATAAATGTTTCCATTTTTTTTCCATACAAATAATGGCACCGCGCTGGCCATTTTGGCTCGATGTAGTTAGTATCCTAATACCAGCTATTATTTTACGTTTTTATTTCGCCGTAGTGATGACGGTTGTATTATGTGGTGGGAAACTGGAACTGATGATAATATATTGTCGGTCGGCCAGTAGACACGTTCCGCAGTTGAGTAACAAATGTTCGTCATACTTCGTCAGATATTAAATTATCATTAATAATTCGAGTTGAAACACATCGATGATAATATCTCTTATCGACATAATATTATACCGATATAACTCGCATTTTACTTGTGATACACTCTTTTAACTACGTCATGCCTGTAACGATCCGAAAAAAAATGTTCCTTACACTTTTGAAAAAAGTCCACGAATTCCCCAATTTATTTGTCTTTATTATTTTAACAGTCTGAACATAATTAATATACTCTAGAATCTACAGATAAAAATGACCGAAGATTTTATTGGTTTACTAGACCATCTTAAAGTCGATTGTAATATTATAATTAGTTCCACGGTAAGAAGAATTCCACATCCTCAAATAATGTCATCGTTTAATAGAATATTATTTAGACTTGTGTATCGAGACATAACGCTATCAAAATTCGCTCAATACATTCTCAGAATATGTATTCTGTAATAATAATATTGACTATGGAAATTCATACAATTATAACTACTCGAATGTTATGCATTATTATAAATAAATTTCAGCTATTATAACTGTTTAACGAATCATATAAGTGTGAAACGATTACAAAGTATAAAGTGTAAACATAATTGTATAGAAAATAAGGAATAAACTTACAAGACATATTATAGTCATCCGGGTATACGTATGCGTATACTACTGTAAATATAATAAGTGATATAAGACACACATAATGTCAATTCTATAGTTCTGGGATAACAGCAGCCCGCACAATAAGGAACCCCTGATGACCGTGACAATCGTAAGTTACACTATATTTAATATGTAACTAAGATCGTATAAAAATATTTAATTAAGATTGTGTAATAATAAGACTTATCAACCGAAACTGATTATTTGACCTATCTTTCCCAAAGCTCTAGAGCTACGGTTAAATTATAATTCAAAGGGCTCTGAAACCCCTCACTGAATTACCTATATATAACAAGTTACCAAACCCCGTTACAGCTGTTTTCCAATCCAATGATTTAGAATTGCATTGAAATTTAAATAAAATAATAATAATCTACTGTTTTCTCGCGTCAATGAAACCGAAGCGAGATTACTTACCAAAAGTCTAGACAGTATCGTGTCCACCAGTCAAATAATGTGTAACGCGGCGTATTGTATATGCAACATAAATACATAACAAAATTTTTTTATTGACTGATAATTATATAAGTTTCATTGGTTTATGAATAATGGGCAGAATATGTTTATGCAACTGCATCTTTTTTTTTAAGTTATTAGTTATTACTATCTGCAGAGTTGAAGTTGTATAATAAACTTTAAAAAACCGTATACAAAGTTTTATGTTGCATAATAATATACTTGCATACCCACCTATCTTATACATTGAGTATATTTTTAAAAAATGTATTTTTTTTGATTTTTTATTGATTTGTTGTATGAAAATCTGCATAACTCCAGAAATATAAGACGTCTAAAAGTTTAAATATTACTAATATCAATAAATAGAATATTTTAATTATAATCCTATAAAAATTGAAAATATATTAAAAAAAGTTTTAATAAAGGTCCATATATTATAATTTATTTTTACATATGATCAAGTAAAATTTAATAATTTTAAGTCATAACCATACATGTATTGATGAAATATTAAATTTAAGATTTGTATTGCATTAAAATCAGTATTTTATCTATAAATTTCTCCGTATGTTTAATAATATATTAATTATATTTATATTTTAATTTTAATTTATTGCTATTAATTCGGTGTTTTGTACACTACTGAGTTTAAAACTAATATATTATTTTCGAATAGTTTTAAATTTTGTTGACAATTTATTAAATTAGGTGCCTTATCAGCTCAACTAAACACAAATTATATTTTTATTATTCACAATAAAATATTACTGGTAGTCAATCAGAAAACAACATTTTGAAAAATGTTATTTTGATTAATTTTGAAATCTTACAATTCTGAAATATTACTTATCGCTTATTTATATAGTTCGTATTTATATTACATAATTTATACGTTTTCAATCAGAAAATTCAATTTTTTTTTATGTGATACCTATCAATACTATAATTTAAATTTGGTTTATTATTATGAAATAAAAATTGTTGTATATAATTTAAATCGTGCATATTGTATATATACCTAAAAAAAAATTAAATACGAAAAACATATTATATTACTATTATTTTTTTTTTTGCATGAACAAATAATTAACGAACGTAATTATTGTTGTAATAAGAATATAATATTTTATTATTAATTAGACACTAGTTACTCGTTTAATTGGAGTGTGAATAACTCAAATTTTACTACACCAAAGTGCATTTTAGATAAATATAGCATGGTCTTAAGAGCAATATCATTCTAACCATGCATCTTAATTTCTTTCCTTAATGAATGTTTATAATACTCAATGTGCCTGCTTGGTACTTAATTAACTACACTAATTAGTAAATTAAAAAAGGACCAAAATAAGTTGCCAAGGAATATTTTAGATAAAATTAATTGTAAGTTAAATTACTTTAATAATCCAATAAATGATGAACATAAAAGTTAAAATTCTAATCTTATTAAACATTTAGTGGGTTTTGTCGTTATATATATATATATATATATTTTATTCTGTATTTTTCAATTATCCAAAACACACCGAGTTGTATATTTTAGTTCATTTTACAAACATTTAAATGTGTATGTAACTCGATATTTTTGCACAAGCATAATAATAGTAAAAATTACTAGTCGACCAATCTAATTCATTCGTTGTAAGACTGTCCTGTTTAAATTTGAAATTAAACAATTTGAACTTATAAAAAATAATATTGAGTAGATTATTTATAAAGGATTAGACAAAATTTTTGGCATTTGTACTTCGACCTGAAACTAAAATTGTCATTATAGAACAATTGTCCTTCACTTGGTGTCAGGTCATAACGATATGAAAAAGAAGAAAAATGTTACTTAAACATTTTATACATAATCAGTTTGATAGAAAACAATAAATATGATATTATTAAACCATATTTTAGGCATTACAGCTAAACATAATTTTGTTATTTTTTGAGTTTCATAACAAAAAATAAAAACTATAAAAATATATATAATATACTCATAATAAGTTGAATTGCTTTATTTGATAAAAACATAATCAATACAATAATAATAAAGTATAATTAATAATGCATATTATTATATTATAATATTTATTTGAGAAAATAGTTTTCCTACGACGGCAGTTCATTGGATCATAGAAATACAATATAATCGAACTATAAATATGCAAATATTAGATAAGTTTAGAATTTCTTTTTCAATTCATATAATACACATATATATATATATATATATAATAAAATATCAAAGTTTAATCGTAATGGAAAATAAATACATGCACACTAATACAATATATATATATATATGGTTTTTGAATGGCATATAATCAAACATTGGATGTGTTTGTAAAAATATCTATTTTGTTCGATTGAAGTATTATTATTGCTAACAAAATACAAAACCGTACAATACATCTGACATTAATAATAACGATCGGCACGTTTGTGACGTGTAGTTAATTCACATATTACTATACTTTATTTGTGATACCGAAATGAAAGACCACAGTATTGAACGTAATGTGAACGTCCTTGATCCACCGTGCAACATAATAATTATTGCGTCCGACAAATCTATTTAATTTATCTGTAACGTTTCAATATTTGAAGTAAGCACTATGTTCGTGTTATACGTTTTATTATGTTTGAAACTAAAAATGATTGGATTTCTATTACTCCCTTGAAACTATAAGCGCTCGCAATTTTCGCATGCCACACGCGACACAAATTATGAAAAACTTTCTATAAAAACATTAAACACTCATAATAGGCAATGTTATAAACCTTAAAACTCAGCGTCGTATTGCAATAAGTTGCCTAAACAAGTTTGATATTTATTTTTTTTTTAATTTATTCATTTTCTTTGTTCCTAAACTTATTATATTATATAGTTCCGCAGTTTTCGGTATTTTGATTATTATTTTTCCGTTTAGTGGACATTTTATTTTAATCGTTATTACGTTCGTCTACGAAATTGTTTTTGTTTTACTTTATCACCTGTGTCAATAGTCGTTACTAATTCATTCTAATGAATTGGTCCCATTCGATATTTAGCTTATAAAACCGTATATTTTACAATATACTTAGTGTTAATATTCACGATCATGGAATTGTGAACTTAATTACGTTTCAATACGCTCTATATCGATACAAAGTTTTGTTTCGATTTCTTGTTACTACGTTACCACAAAACTATTTCTCTGACTATTTTTTTAAATAATATATCATATAAACCGACTTTTAATTCGATCTACCTCGGAAACCTTATAGATAATTTTCTACTTATTAAATAATGGTCATCCGATCTAGAACGAAACTCACCCTCACCAGTTGTTTGAAAGTGTACTTTAATATAATGTTATAATTATATTCAATACATTGCGACTTCATTTTAAGCGAACAAAATTAATAATAAACAATATTATTTGCATACAAATACTTTTATATTCTATTATTATTATAATTGACAGAAGTAGATATTAGGTTTAATGATTCAATAAACATATATTATTATACGTAAATTGTCATTAATTTATTTAAGTGTTAGTATTTTCGTGTGTTGTTCGTAATTATTCCGTGATTTATATTTTGAACAAAAAAAAAAAAGTAACCCGATATAATTATAACGATATGTTTTACTCAAAAAGCATCACCAAAAAATTTTATAATTGGCTTAGGCCGACAAATTAGCATGTAGTAACATTTATTTGAAATATTTCTGTTAATATTATAATAGTGTTGCAAGTCTGCTATATAATACACGCCTACAACACACGTTGTCAGTGGTATTGTGAATTAGACTAAAAAGTTAAAACGGATAAAATTATAAAACCAAAAAAGGAAAAAAAAAACGCTCACACACACTCGACACTCACAATCGCAATATGCCATTCATTGCTTCGGCCACAATCTAAAATGCGTTTGTAAAAACAAAAAAAAATATAAAACTACCCCCGATTAACGATATTATTGTATTCGCGATAGTATATTTTTATAGTGTAACATGAACTAAAGAACAATTATTGTTTAGGCATTACCATCGTGGACTACACCGACAGTCATGAAGACCGACCGAATATTGCGTTTTTTTAATTTCGTATTTTATGGTAGGTACATTATAGCTTTATTTATGGCTGACGGTATTTTCGGTATTTCGGAATACCGGCACACCGAGATTCGGTGATTACCGTTGTTACAGAAAATACCGTATACCTGCATTTATTATTTATTATATTTATTATATAAAATAATAATATATTATAATATATATAAAATATTCCATAGTAATACTTTGTAATTTATATGCTGGTCCACAACATAACTGTAAAAAGGTCGAAAACCTCGGATCTTGAATACTAGACCTGATCGCAGGAACTCCCTCTTCTCCTTTTACAGTAGTACAAAATATTTTGATACTCTTAAACAATAACGAATAACTACAAACATGATTTTTAAAGTAGATGTTAAAGTTAAATTTTCCTAGATCGGAAACTTTGATGCACTTATAAATTCACAGAAATTCGGTAATTACCGAGGTACGGTGTTTTGGGTAATTACCGAAAATACCGTATAACCGGTAATACCGTAGATCCGGTAATAAACAAATACCGGATACCGATGTCAAAATTTGAAATACGCCAACCCTATGGTACATACCTACATTGGGCACGATTTGTTAAACCAGCGACGCGTATTTTTCGTACTCATCGTAATTAAAATACTATTACACTGCCGTGTATATCTATTATTATTTTGTTTATTGTTGCGCGGCGAGTAACATCTCAAGTAGAATAGATAACTTAATTACGACACACAACTGTATAAATATTACGGATAACGTGATAAACTATTATAATATTATCAAGTACGCGAAAGAGTATAAAACCAAGACATTTTTGTTTTTCTCCAAAACCTCTTATTATGCGTATAAATCGACTGGTTACATTTGGAGAGCTGTGCAGCTGACGTGTAGTTGTTGTGTTGACGTATAATTAACGCGGCGAGCGAGCAGTATGTATTTGGAAGGTGGAGGGGGAATGGTTCTGTGTCCATTTTTAAGTGGAGATGAAAAAAGTCCAAGTGGGCATTTCTGCCTTAGGCGCTCTACGATTACCGCGTACAGTTGTATACATCGTGACGCGTGAAACTGTTTTTTTTTTTTTTTTTTGTACTCGTAAAATAATACAACATTTACTGTTTAATTAACTTTCAATCGTACAATTTTTCAAAACTTTTTTGTTCGTGAGCTGAAACCGCTTTTCAGCTCAAGTTATATCGAGACATAATTTAGTCCACACAGAAAATGCCATTACCTACCTACGTACCGATTGATGGATAAACTAATAGATAAATAATATTATATAGTTCCCGTACAAATAATTTAAATAAATAAAGTAAATTACAACGAGTGCACGGTAATTTTTTGGGTAAACACTAGTATTTATAATCAACGGTGTAAACTAGTGATGTCCCCTTTTTTAACTTTTTTCGTCTTTCCGTAAAAATGAACTACGAACCGCCAAACGCGTACTGCTCGAGTGAACGTTTTCTACCGCGCCGTTTTTTTCTGGACACGGTTATTATCCGCGAAGAGTGCGGCGCGAAATATTTAGAAAAAGTTCCCCGTGACCGAGCCTCTCATTTATTGTTTCGCCGGCCGGCATGCCCCACTGCACTCGTCGTCGCCGTCGTCACTTCTCCATCCGATCTGTCGGCGGAGGATACCGCATCCTAGGTTTACACCGCACCCGATTCTAGGCACGCCCGGCGCGCGCTCGCATACGATATATCGGCGGCGGCGGGGCGTGTCGGTGGTCCGACCGACCGGCGTAAGTCGCACGCGTGTCATAATAATATATCATAATAGTATGCGCGTAACACAACGTCGTGGTGACAAATCACATAATGTGTGGCGCACGCGCGCACTTAACGGTTCGGACCGTATAACGCACAACACCGTAGTAATAATAACAATAACAATATATAATATTATAAAACAAACGTGTGATTTATCGCGGGGTCGTGTGAGGTGACGTTTTTCAGCGAAAATATTCCGTGATCCGACTCCCCGGGCGTGTGTGTGTGTGTGTGTGCGCGTGCTTGCGTGCGGGTGCGTGCGTGCGTGGGTGCGTGCGGGTGTGTGGGTACACAGAATTATATTATCGTGGCCGCCGGTGGATATATTATACGCGTGTGGTCGGAGGTAGGTGGCGGCGGTCGTATATTTATTGCGGGCACGAGCGCCCGACGTCAACCGACCTAACCGCGTCCCCCCCCCCCACCCCGTCCGACAGTCCGACGGCGTAGTAGTGCCATCGTTCGCCTGACCCGACCGGGCGCAGCACTCTCTCTACCCCTCTCTCATCCCCCACCCCCCCCCCCCCATCATTTCACCACCGTCTCCACCGTTCTTCCCTATCGCCTATATATGCGTGTATATTTATAGCGGCAACGCTGGCGCAGATATGTTATACTTGTGTATACGTTTTCGGTATATCTTTTGCAGATTTAAGCACTATTTATGGGCTCTGCGCGGTAACGCGACGGAAAACACGTCACACGGACGGCCGTTTTACGGATATAATATTGTAATGCGCGTCTGCCGCCTCGCCGAGGTTTTCAACCGGCTCTGGCGCTCGCGACTGTACCGAACCGACCTACGACGGCCGCATTTATACGAACGGTTGCGCGCGTGTTCGTCGGAGAAACGCCGCCGCCGCCGTATAAACATTTGAGTAAATATTATGTATTACATCGGAATTCAGGTAAAAATATCCGGGTCTGTAGTATCTGAGGAAAAAATATCCAGTTTTAAATATCCGAATGGAAGAAATATCAAGGCGGAAAAAATGCCCGAGAAAAATATATGGATAAAATGAGATTAGAGATTGGAGTTGGTGAGTTAAAAGTAGCACAAAGGGAAATTGGCCGGCCTCTTCAAAAAAATTCCCGAAATATGCAAACAAAACTTAAACAATTACTATGCATTGAATATAATGAAGGGGGAGGGGGAGAATCATCGATAACTCTTTAAAAACAACAAGGACAACAATTAGGGATTTTTTTTAATTGTACTATGTATTATTCCTTTTTTTATTTTTACCATTCATTATTATATACTCACTCACACACGGATATTTATAATTATAATTTTATAGTTTATATTTTTCCTCGGACATTTTTTCCACCTGTATAATATATTTTCCGTTCGGATAATTTTTCCTTGGATATTTTTTCCACGGGTATTTTTTCTTTGGACATTTTTTCTGTCTGGATATTTTGAACTGGATATTTTTTCTTCGAATAATACAGATCCGGATATTTTTACCGGTTACCATTATATCGGTAGCGGAATAGTAACATCTTCGTTAAAAATTCACCGAGAACACGATCGAGAGAACAATAGATAGTTAACATATTATTATAACAGCCGATAAAATGGTCTGAATAAAAAAAGTAATAACAGTACGATAACGTTATACAGTATAGCAGCGGTTAGCAGTTGATTGAAGTGATACTACACGCACTTACTGTCAATGCTAAGATAAATGATGAAAGAGTTCGCGGAAGCGATTGTGCGGTAGTAAATCGGATTGTGACGTTAACATTTTTAAATGTCGAGAATGAATGTTAATTTTCATGAAGGACATCTGAGAAGATTATGACCATCGTATATGTCATTGTCTACACCTCGTGCACATAATGAGTGTACGACCTTATAATACTGAAGCTGTCATAATCGTGTGCGGCTGTCTTAAAGGAAATTTGCACGTCCCGTGTAATGAATAGGTTTATTAAACAATTGTTTTTTTATAAAAATATACTATATCGTGTTAGATTTGTTTTTGTATACATGCTACATATTGTGTTATACGCATATAATTATATTCAGCTTCGTTCAAAAATATTGAACGCGATAAAATATTAAATGATTGTACTAAATTCTTTTAAATAATCAATTTAATATAAGTTCACATTTTTTTAGATTATAATTTATTTTTGAGATAGTTTCATTATTTTATTTGGAACTGTGTTATATTATTTCAGTGGAAGGCCTAACGTTACAACTCAATAACTCTAGCTATTTTTCATTTGTGTTATTAATATTAGAAATCTTTGTAAATCATTAAAAGTTTTTGGTTTTAACTAGTCACTAAAAAACCAACAGTGTAGGGCTGTCAACATTTTCTGATTATTTCAGCATAAAATAATTTTAGATCTTTATCAAGTATTCATAACGTGGAAAGATGGAAATTTCAATGAATAATTAATCTCTAAAAAATATTCTATCTATAATACACGTAATATTAAAATTTACATTGATTAAACGATATTCTATTTTATTTTTAGTTCTGAGTATGCTGATATTATAATTATAATTTTTATGTTAAGTAAGTTAATATAAGTAGTTGTTATATAACTAAGTACAGTTATTGAATCTGTTTATTATCGTCTTCGTCATTTAATCAATATAGTAGAAAGAGTTTTTTTTAATGAATTAAGGATTGACATATTATTCGAAAATCTTTATCATTAAAATGTTATTGCGTTGTTATATAAATAATAAATACAAGCAAAGAAAATTCAATTCTCATCTGTGCTAATCTTTAGAGCTTTCGTACATTTTTTAAAATAGTTGCATTATTTAATTATATTTATATTAATATATGTAAAAAGTTTAATTTTGTCTTGTTTATTTATTTTATGTGAAATATATCATTATAATTTTTAATTACAAAAATACTATTAATATTAATTGTATTATATATTAATATATACAAAGATTTTATTTGTCATAAAACAATAATTTGAAACATAATATTATACATTTTGAGAAAAAAAATAGAGTTTTTATTATAGTTGTTTTCGTTGAAAACGCAATAATATCCATATATATTATGAAAACGTTTCCTTTCAGACGAATCAATACAACACTAACACTAATACTAACCCTGTCTTTAAATAAAGCAAAAAAACCCATCGCAATACATTTTAAAAGAAGAGGGCTCAAAAATATATAGCCACTGAGAATACATAAATTAAATGGAAATACTCAATAAATAAACTTAGCATCTTACTTGGACAGCAAGTTAAGCTTCCACGACATGTCAACGAAACATCGTAGAAAACAAAACGCCTCATAGCTAGTAGTCACCCTATACTCCATAGTCAACATCCTATTTCATTGCAATTTAGTCTCAACACGTTCAAAATATACATCAAAACATTAACGAAGAGCACTTATCTGAGAAACAAACTGTAGAAATCTTGAGGCTAAATCAAAGCAAAGATCTTCACGGGTTCGTCCAGAACAACATGATCAAATTTCCACGCTAATCTCCACAAGCCAACAATTCATCACTCTGTGTACGAAAGATATGTTCAAAATACTCATCTATTCAAGTCGCGAGTAAAAAGAAAATCTGACAAACATTCAATTCAAACAAAAACTACATACTCAGACCTGGTACTCTAATCATGCATGTTAAAAAATAACCAATCCAGGCCAACCCATTTCCTATTCCAAGTAATGAGGCTCAAGATCAAAAATCAGGATAGCAAACATGTTCCATTAACCATGTGTGATATGGTTTAATGAATTACAATTTATAAATTTGCTATAAAACATAACAAAAAAATAAAAAAAATAAATAAATAAATAAAAAAATAAAAAAAAAATAGCTGAAATAATATAATCAATCGATGAGAAAGCCTGTACAAAAGCTTGTCATAGTGGTCTGGTATTCTAATTGAAAACTTCAATCAAAACCTTCAAAACTTAAAATTGAACTGGAACAAATTTCTCTTATTTAATCAAACATTTCAGGTAAAAAGACTGAACACATCGTGAGTCAGAAACATCCAAGCTGAAATACTTCATGCTCTGGTTTTTAATACTTTTCTTTATAATATACGAATCAAATCTAAACTTGATCCTTACTAAAGTCCAATCTGAGCATCGAATCATAATTCGAAACACAAATTGAAGAAAACTAGAATCAATACAAAAAAAGCTATTAACGTACATTTTTTCTAGAAAACCACTAGTTCATAGTAATCTAATCATCATCCATAATAACTAAAATATATTTTCCCATTTTGAAGATATTTTGGAATTAATACTTAATACTCACTCTAAAATAAAACAATAATAAAATAAACTGTCGTGTCAATATTCAGATCAAATTGTTATAAAAATCTTACTATCAAAATCTACAAACAAAATCGTGTTTATTTCATACTATCATCTGAGAGCCTGGCTCGGGACAGGTTATTAAAAAAACAAAGCAAAATAAATTATGACCACTTCTATTTATCTACCGATATTCGACATATCAACTGATCAAAACATCAAATAACAAAGATACTGAATAAATCAGCAACGACGTTATAGCAGATATAGAAGACTTCAAATTACTTTCGTCAACGACAAAGCCAGCCAATACGACGACCTTTCAAGCACTTGTGTGAACAGCAGATCACCGTCGGACAATCTAGAATGAGACGACCAGCAAATCGATTGTTACTCGAAGACGCATTCCAGAGCTCTCAAAAATACTATGTAGATTCACTCTGCAGCATTGCGCCAAACATTCAAATTATAATCCGACGTACCAGTCTATTTTGTATGCTAAATACTTTCGAAACAATAAAAACAATAATTACCGTTAATATTACTCTGGTATTATTCATCTCGCACAGTACTGAACGGAAACTATAATAGCCATACCGTTTTATGATTTATTGTGAATAAACCTACAATTTTGTGTTTTCGGAAAAACATTCATATACAAAACAACTTAAAAATCATATATAATACGTCAAAAATGTATACATTTCAAAATGTTATGAATACACAGGTTTATATTATAATATATGCTGAAAAAATGTCCTAAAAAGGAGTAGATATATTTTCTTTTAGTTTTAGGGTAAAAACACTAAATTTATGATTATGGAATAGCCTTTGTTATAAATAATAATAATTTTTTTGAATAACTTTGTATACAACAAAAAGTCAAGCATACTAGATGTGAGTATGAAAAATGTTTAATAATAAGTATTAGTTGGTAAACTTTAAACAGGTTTGATAGTTGGTTTTTTAATCAAAATGTTTTAAATTACGATACAATTGCATATGTTATTTTGTACATTTTACGAATTAAATTTCATCAATATTTCATCAATTAATATTCTTACACACACCACACTATATTTTTTCGATAAATAAACATCAATAACACATAAAAGTATATGTTCGCATTTAATATTTGTATGTTTTATTAAAAATGTATAGGTACATACACATTTTTGAAAACTTAATTTTTTCCTCCCTTAATTAAACTGTCCGTATTCTACCGTATCATTATTATAAAATTAAAAAAAATAAACAATTAAATATATATTTTATTAATAATCACCCATAATACATATTTTGCTTTTTATAAACCGATATTGTTTATTCATCATAAATCCACTTCAATTAGTATCTATTGACGATTAAAAATGTAAAAAACAAATTGAATGCTGTTGAAAATGTATAACATGATTTCGATACATATTTGGACACATGGGGTTTACTTACATTTTAGCAGATCAATGTTCACAAAACATTTATAGCACATATATGTATATTATACTATTTGTATGAAATTGCATTCATACTACACATTTATTTATTTATTTTTTTTTTTTTTTTTGTATTCCAAATAAAAGGAATAACTCAAACATTTTATGAATATATTTTATTTTACACCATACAAATGATTGATGAAATAAATGTAAAATAATCTGTTTATTATATTTAATTTTTGTATCATACAAATTACTGATGGTTGTAATCTAATGTTACGTGAATTTATTTAATCACAAGTATATATTGTATATTTTATATAATATGACATAATGATTTAAATAAATATACTAATTATAGTTATCCATTATGGTATGTATATATTTATGAAAAATGGTACGTCAATTTTATTATATATTAATAATTAGTGTGTCGAGTTATTGTCGAATTATTTGTTGAATAATATTATAGGTATTATTAAGAAATCTTACTGTGTGTTTTAATTTAGCAACACGTGCAATATAATATTATATTTAATTTTCTATGATATTGTTTGATGGAATATTTATAATTATCGTCTGTACAAATATCTTAATAATATACAAATAGAAAATTTATATTAAAAATAATATTATTATAATATAATTATGTTTTAACCATCTTAGGGGAGTTGTATATTATATTTTTTAGTTTTTTTCCAGTACAAATATTGCATTGTTATGTGTGAACGTAATAACTTATACTGTATAATCGAGGTAACATAATGGAGAACTAGTGTTAGGTTATGCACACCGTACTCGCTCTAATATAATCTGTATGGGAGTGAACAATAGGCAGATTTATTAATACCGAGTACCGGAGTACCGGTTTTACATAGCGGATATATGAATTGTTGAGACATCTGGACAGATAACGTCATCACATAACTAATGAGAACAATATTTGCGTAAAATTAAATTTTCCACTGAGTGAAATGAATAATTACATCTAAAATTCGGCAACGGTAATAATAACAATAATCATAATAATAAAAACCATGATTTATGAAACGTATCGCAGTATCGTTTAAATACAATCATACGTAATATTGTTATCCGACGAGCAAGTATGACGTTCGGATTTGTTTAATAACTCTACTATGTTTACAATACTTATTTTTATTAAAACAAATATTTAAATATAATGATTATTGCGAGAAAAATAGTAATTATATGTAGGTAAACCTACCATCATCAAATAATTTGTTTTAAAATCTGTATATTATATTGTATAAAAGCTAAACGATGGATTCAATTATAGAATATATTATTATAATACTTTTATGACTTCAACAATTCAATGTGAAAGTAAAAAGTTTATACTTTATGCGTAAAAATAAAACACATAAACTATAATGTTGCATTTGTGTATAGTATATAATTTATAATATCGATTTTGATTTTCAACTTGTGCATTGATAGATACACTATATATTTTTGAAACTGTTAACAAAACAAAAGTTCTAATTTAAATAAATACAAATTGATAACTTATTCTTACCTATAGAGATTATTTGAACCCATAAAGTGTCCGTTGGGTTTTTTTTATATTGTAAAATATAAAGTTGACAGTTTGAAAATTGCAAGGAAAATTTGACTTGTAGTTAATGTGTATATGAACCTTATTTTGATTTACATCAACCCTATACATGTTTTCCAAATTAAATTCCTACACTGGACTTAAAATTGTATAATAACTTAATGCATCGTTCTTAAGGTGTGGACGTTGCTTGATGGAATATTATGATAATAATTTAAAAGTGAAAAGTACTCGATGTAAAGACATATTATGAAGTATACTTATATAGCGTCTGTCTCGTGTGGAAATTTTATCGAAAACGTTTTTTATTATTATTATAACTTTAACAAAGGATGTAACAAAGTTAAATGTAAGATATTTTTTAAATATCATAAGAATTGAAGGAAATAGAATGATTATAATATAAATAATAATGAAATGAAATCGTATCACAAATGAAATATTATTACGCTTAAGAAATGTGTCTTAAAGATTATCGTATACGTTTTTTTTTTTTTTATAAAATATACACGGTAAAATAAAACAAATAGCAATTGGCCATATAATACCAGTTGTATGGTCGTATGCGGAAAATGCGAAATGATAAAAAAAAAAAAAAATGTGTAAATGGGATGTGGGTTATTTGTTCGAAAAATATTAATAATATTGTCGTTATTGGACGTTGCAAATGGCTACGATACTGCTCTGGGCATGCAAAGTGACGACCCGAATATCCGATGTATCGGCGATTTACGCTCACACATTCGTGCTTAATATTTTAACTAATTAGCATAACCGTTCAAGTCTTACCACTGTTGCGAGGAACTTCTGGTAGTCTGATGGTACGATATAATATTATTATATCGATTAGGATAGATACTGTTATATTATGCTCGTGTATGCAGAAAATATATGACGGATTAAATTGCTACAAAGGCCGTAACAAAAACGTTATACCTCCCTCCACTCGACCCCACACGAAAATGAAAAATGAAAAATATTTTCTGTAGTTTATATTTTTATTATTATTATTATTTTTTTTTAATTACTGTATTCGACATTAGTGGTTGATATAAACCTCCTACGCACGATAATTGTCTTAAACGACTGTACTTACCGCGGTACAATTACTATATATTTATCCCGTTACCGTGGTAACGTTGCAATAAAAATCAATGGATATAAAAGAGCTGTGGTACCAACAATCGACCATAAAAGTGCACCACACTTTTTTTTCATTCCGGTTTTTGTCCATCCCGTCCACCGGAAAATCGAGAGTTTTTTTCCCGTGTCATGCTGAATACAACCGAACATTATGTATACATAGTTATGCATAAAGGCGTAACGTTTTCTCGTGCATTCTCGTTCATTGGATGCAAGAATCGTGTTCGGTTTTTAGCAGTACGTGCAGCCGATTATCAAAATCTGGTGTTTCCGAAATCCTGACCACGTCTTGGAGTGAATAATCAGTAAACATATTGTTTTTATTAATAATAATAATATCACATCGATTTTAAAAATAACAAATAAATAATATCATATTAATTATTTGATTTAAGATGCGAATTATGATCGCGGGCGCTCAATTTATAACCGACTCGTCCCCAATAATATTAGTCACTTTGCGTTCTCTATTCCTGGCGAAACGTAGAAATCGTAGTTGTCGCCCCAGCCTCTGTCGATCATCTCCGTGTCACTGATTACGACTCTTTACGGTACAACGAAAGTGACTTTTACAACTGATATCGTTACCACGGTTATTTAATACCAGCACTGTGGTACAATAATACTATAAATTTATTTGCGGCACAAGTATAGGTATTACATTTTCACTAACTACTATTACTATTATAACACTGATGACAAAGTCAACTATTAAATCTCCTATACTATACTAATGAGTAATGACAATATTTGAGGAATACATGAGAACTTTAATGCAATTAGAAATCAAAATAATCTGTTCCCGGTGTGGATGCAACTAAAATCAATCACATACATATCGCAGATATTTGAACGATGTCACGTCGTGTGCATAATAAATGTATATACTGTATATAAAGTATTTTCAACGATGGATATAAATGCCAATTTATTATGTGTGGAACATAGTAACAAATTATATATTTATATGTATATTATAATATTATAGTATAATAACAATAATACATTATTATTATTATTATTATTATTTCAAAATCGCTGCCAGTCACGCGAATTATGATCGGCGCGGCAGCCACTGTTTTATCGCCAATCGGTTTTCAATCGAACTTCTATATTGTTATTAAAAAGCTTCCACTAAACGGATATATTTATGTTTATGCATATATACTCCGTATAGTTTATGTGTTTGTTTTTTCATTCAATTTGTATACACATTATTACTGCTCCGCTGGTCTCCACACGTAACGGATGTGCTGATACGTCACATTTTGCGTTGGAAATCCGATACGAAACAAACACTTGGTGGGATCAGATTCAAAAATGTTAAATCGATTTTTTTGAAAATCCACTATTTATACAAATATAATAGGTTTATTCATCAATCCTCGATAATTGAAGCTTACAGCCACCCAAGTACATCTAATATCTGAAGATTTATCCAGAACCAAAAGGTGCTAAATCGGTACAATTTACAAATTTGTTATTTAATAGCGATTTTGAGCGATTTTGATCACGCACTTTTTGGTTTTTTCCTACATTATTAAAACTAAAAGTGAAAAAGTTTTATTAACACGATAAAAAAAAATGTACTGATAACCAAAAAATACTATCTCGTAATACGCATTATATAATAAAATTAGTATGAACCGCACCATAATACTATGGCAGTAGGTACAGTATTATTAATTATGACTGTACATTTATAAATAAATAAAAGTATGAATCTATTAATTGGAGTAGAGTCGTGGGGGTTGCTATAGTGGTGGATCTGGAACTCATTTAAGATGAGAGTAAACTGATACCATTTAATAAAATACAGACTCATATTTGTTTATGTTTAATAGTTTAAACGTAAATATTTTCAACTTTTTGAATAATTTATTTTGGATTACTGGACCTCCACCTCTAATTAGTTATAGCCTATGAAAATGTATTTATTTATTTAAACATTAAAATAGAAGTATAAAAGTTTTGAATAATAAATTACAATTAATTTCATTCCCAAAAATGTATTTGTTTACCTGCACAAATAATTTGTCTGAATGATGCCTAACCGTATGTAAGCATAGTACATAATTATTTCAATTGATAGATATTTTAGTATTTAAAATTTTCTGTAAATATAATATTATTTGAATTTTATATTTTTTATTGATAAAAAAATCAAGTGTTTAGAGGGTATAAACTTATTAATTAAATGGATTCACACTTCCTACACTTCGAAAAAATCTGACAATATTAGATAAGCAAAAAGGGGTATTGTAAAATATAAAATTAATATTTATTGTTTTTTTTATCCATCATATTATTTAGTTAATAGATCTATGTCAAACGACAACATATTTTAGAAATACAATTTAATAAATCAAGTTATTTTGATGCCATTGGCCAATTCAGTAGAAATAAAAAAAAAAATACAAAGGGATGAGGAGCGATCACCGTGTCACACTCCCCCATTCTCAAATCAGCTATTGGTTTGCTGCTACAAGCAAAATGCTTTAATTAGTTAAACAATTATAAAATGAAAATAAAGTATCTATTTAAAAGAAAAAATCAATACCAAGTTGTTTCTTATTTTGGGGTTAGTAATGTCATAGGAAAAACATCAACATTTAATTCAGAACAAAAAAGTTTTAACCAAGTGAAAAAAAAATTGACAACCAAAACGTTCTATCTTTAGAACATTTTAGTTCTTAAAGTAAATTGTTTACATAATTGTTTTTTTACGTTAAGTTTTGCTTAAAAGAAGAAAACAAATTTTAAGATATAACGCAAAATAATGTTGTCAATGTTTAGATTTGACAATAATTAAAAATCATTAATTTCCATAAAAGATAATATTAGAGATAGAAGTTAAAATATTTTTCTCCTGAACCATTTGATATTTTGAGATAACATCTTTGATTCTGAGCATATGACGTTTCTCTAAAAAAACTGCCGTCAAGTATTTTTCTAATTAAGTCGTATATTTTTTTCTGAAAATAAAGTCAATCTTACAATTTCTGATCTCAAAAATGAAGTCGATTTTACAAATTGTTGATTTTTGACAAAACGCACGGTATATTTTTATTACAGACGATTTTTTTTTTAAATTAAATGTCTTGTATTTCATTACTTAAATGGTGTAGATCTTTATAAATACATATACGATAATAACGACCGACTCCCATAATATTATTATGATGCATTGTATGATATATTATATATATTATACTGCAGACTTGTCACTTATAATGGCGGAGGCGATTGCGATGCTAATAATAATCATAGTAACCATAACAATTATTATATCGGCAAGAGCACGTATTCGATGCGCAAAGTGCATATAATAATAATATTCAAGCTTAACCCATTCCCATCTATTTAATCATGAAAAACAGTCATCAATGCGAGGTATACAATTGATAATAGACCACCTCACACTCCACTGCTTCTCAAATACGATAAAGAACGACACACCCCAAGCCACCCAACCCCGATATAGAGGAAGCATTAGGTGAAGTCGACTCAGATTATATTTTTAATTTTTTCAATTCTTATCAATCTTATACATCTTATATTGTTAGTAAAAAAAAAAAAAACAAAAACTTTCGATGTAAATATTATAATATGATACATTTTTACATTCGAATTATAAATACGATTACAAAAATATCCTACAATATTATTGTATTTTTCATTTTTATCGTATGATCGACATCTTGTATAATTGATACGACCTTTTAATACTAATCTTAGATCATATACTAGTATATGATCTAAGATATTAACTAACATTGAATAACGCGACGATAGAACCTAATCATACATACGTAAGCTTGTCAAAATAATAATATTCTATCAAACTATAACTGTAATCGTGATCAAGTAGTTTTTCATAATACAGAACATATTTTGGATATCTCATTATCTATCGCAAATAGAAATATTATTGTTACATCAAAATACGTACAATTAAAAATTAGAAATCCGAAAAACGTAATATCTTTTACCTTAGAGCATAAAAATCCTAATGTTGCAGTATCTACCGACTAGGTATAACATATTTATACATAAACACCTCCAAAAACCACGCTACTTTAAGGAGTTATATCTTGTCAACGGATAAACGAAAAATAAAAATTTGAACGCGATAATTCACAAGAAAAAAAGCCTTACTAAATTATGGTATTTTTATTATGGGTTACCATTTGAAAATCAAAAGTTGACGGTGGTTTACCTAATAAATATATGGGTGAAAAATATTAAACAATTATATAATTCTAGAACAGCGTAGACCTAAAATTTTGAAAAAAAAATATGCATTTGAAAAAATTAAATACTTTTTGAGATAATGAGTGTTTTATGCTTAATGAATCATTCTGCATAGGACCTTTTCGTTTTCAGCCCGCGATATATCTATTTAATCATATATTTTATAATGTAAAACGATTTGTAACGTGAGTCATTGTAAAAATCGTGGGCTAATGAGCGCCTTAGCAGTCGAAGCCTTTATGATAAAAAAAAATAAATATATATTCGTAGGGTTATTCTGCGATCTTGCATTGCGTATCGATATGGCGTACACGTATCGTGCTTACCTACGTGTATTATCATAATACGGCGATTGGAGAGAACATCGACGTTACGGCGGCGTACGGTCCGTTTTCAAAAACGCAATTGTTTTTTTTTTCTTTTTTTATATTTTATCGACGAAAAAATTGTATTTTTACCGTTTCTGCGTTACCCGCGGACGCGCAGTCGTTCTCTACAGCAAGTTATCTCGACTCGCAGTCGTTGTAGGCAGGTAGCAGGTACATTATTCGTAGCTGTTTGTTATTTCTTTGTATATTACATTCGTCCCCCAATCCCTCAAGACCCATCTTGTTTACGGGCAATGTTCGCAATGTTTGTTTTTCAGTGGGATATTTTACTTGAAATAGCCTGGACATATGGATACACGGACACCCTATAAATCTCCCGGTCGCTGAAGTTTTTCATTTCTGTGGAGAATGAAAACTATCTCTAAACCCTTGTTGAAACGAATAATGATATACACATGCCCTTTGGATGTATACACACTTTATACGTTTGTATCTTATGCAAACCTGTATGTATATATGCGTATAAATAAATACATATATTTTTGAACTCGGAATTACGACAAAAAAAAAAAAAAAAAAAAATACCCACACGCAATCTCGAGTTATACGCGTTTTACTGTTCTACATTATTATTATACGTCGTTCTACGGAGACCATAGATGACTATACCGTCTACCGGTGTGAATACCAAGTACCTATCGAGCTCCGAAACGGAATATAATTATTTCGAACCCATGAACTGCAATATATGTGCGTTTTAATCGAACAACGTTCACGTACGCGATAACAAGCCGAGATTACAGGAGAAAAAATTATAATGTTATTAACATATACTTTAATAAAATAATTCCATCGTCCATAAGACGCTAATTTATATTTTAAAGTAGTTTTAGACGGTTATTATGATATTATAGCTTTGTTTAGTAAATAATTTAAACTCCTAATTCGTTAAATTGTTTACCAAAAAAAACTTTATATCAACCGGATGTGTATTACAATAAATGCACTACAAAATTAAACAAACTTATTGCAATATCGAAACATAATTTATTGCTCGAATTCATAATATTATAACAAATGCATTGCGTTACAAGAATATTCACTCAAACAACTAAAATTTTATATTTATTGTTATATTATTTATGACTGTATTTAAAAAGCTATTGTTTAAAGTACTGATGTGTTGACATTTATACAGAAATAATGAAAACATGTATGGACATTTATTAAAACATAAAAATTAGGTATCTTAAATTAAATAATTTTTATTTACATTTGTTTGTAGAAGGTAAACAGTTTTTTATTGGATAAAAATGAAAAAAAAACTTTTTCCATTGTCAATATACAATTATGTTTCGTTTTATAAGCTTGCATTATGTCAGTTAACTTTATTAAAACACACTTTTTATTATCTTTAACACATTTTATTTATTATTTGTAAATTTGAACACTATGTTTGGAGTATTGATCAACTACTTAAGTTGCAATTAAAATGTTTTGTAAATAAAAATAATACTTCGTATAAATACCTAATTGAAGACCAAATAAGTTATTAATGTGATTTAATAATAAAATTTGTATAAACTAATGCTTTTTAAAAATTGTTAACAAAATGGAATTCACATGGTATAATGTTTAATTTATACATATTCGATAAAATGAGTATTATAGGATTCATAAAGTGTATTTAAATAAAATAACAATTTTATTTCGACTTTGTTTTTAAATTGTACTTATAAATACTTAAATGTCCTTATACTTCCGATTTTATTAGTGATAATTTGGATTTACTTACGTTAAAATATTCAGAAAACTCACAAAACAATTTAAATCAATTTTGTTTCTATACGCTTTAAATATATAAATATTTTAATATTTTATTTCATCTATAACTACTCAAATATATAGTAAGTATCGAAAATAATAAATCGAAAAGTATTATAAGCACTCACTGTTTTTCATATATTATATACATTATTATATTAAATTTATGTTTTATCAAACAATATATTTGTAATGAGTTCCACTAAATTGAACTCTTTTGATCGAATGAAAAATATGTTCGGTAGAAAATAAATTTACAAAAAAAAAAAAAAAATATGGACATGAAAATCAAATACTGACAAACATGTTTGGATAAAAATTTGGTTTATAACGTTCAAGGGACCTTTAAGCAACTTATTAAACATTTTTGTAAGCATAGGTACAAATAATATCATTTACATAATTATAATAAAAAGTAAAATATTATAAAATTATAATTGAGAACTCGTATTAATTTGGTCACGATATGTTCTTGCACTAACACGAGGGTATTATTACGTTCCTGTTTTTAATTTATGAATTTTTGACTATATGTTATGTATTTGAACTACAAAGAAGTTCGACTTTGTTCGGTCTTTAATATAGTTTTATATTTGTAGATTATGAATTAACCGATAGTATTTATTACAAACCATTGAAATGCAATATTATAATATTATATAATATAAAAAAAAATTATTTTAATAAGTAAAAAGCTGCGGTATCTCGTAGACCACACTGAAGACTATATAAATAAATATATTTTGTATTTATGAGCAGAATTTGTAATAGGAGATGTAAATAGAATAATAAATATTTTCGTATTAGCTAATGCAGGTACATTATACAAAACAATGACATGAGTACATTTTTGTTTTCATCATAATATACAATGGAAGTACCTACCAAAAACCTAATAATTACTAAAGGTCGATTAATAGAAAATTGTGGAAAAAAATTATATATGTACGATAATATTTGTGTAGTCGGTCAAACATTATAATATTAATTTTATGGTTTAAAATATAAATTATTGTTTTAGCGCGTGTTCATGAAATTCTGTGTTTGTTTTTCATTTTTAATTCAACGAATTAATACTTTTGATGTTTGTGTTTATAATGCTATTATATTTCACTCACATATTATTATACTTTATATGAGTAGGTAATACTGCGAATGGGTAGTCATTACTATTTCTATCTATTCATTTTATTTTTTTGTCACGCATGGTTTTTTTAATATATGTCAATACTATATAAATTAAACGAATAAATGTATTTCATTTGTAGTCCATTATAGTTTAATTAACGTTATAATTTCAAGTATAAATGGTTAAGGATAAAAAAAAAAAATACTAATTTATAATAGTGTAACGACTCAACAAAATAAGACATTAATATAAGGGTACCTACGTCACTAAGAAATTCTGCGAATTTTCCCAATTTTAGAGCACAATTATGTTCTTATGTCCACTGTTGTTGCATAAAAAGATAATAATATGTCCTTGAATTACTGTTTAAAAAACAACCAAAATCATAAATTATACCATCGACAGAGTGGATAAATGTGTTTAAAGTAAACGCGTTGTTTGCCTGTATGAACTCGTAATCAATAAACTCTTGAAAAAAGTCACGTCACACTATACATGCAAAAACATAAAAAAAAAACCGTTTTTACAAAAAAAACCCCGATAATAATCACGATTATTGTGCCCGTTGATATTGCGGGCGTTCTCCTTGTTGGCACATTTTCTAAAAAAAGAAAAGAAAAAAAAGCTTGCTGCTCGCTGTTTCGTGGGGTCAACCACGTCTTTTGCGTGAGTGGAGTAGTGTAGCGAAAAAAAAAACCCACCCCGCAAGTGAGCTACAGTAGTTATGACTTATGAATACGTGATTTAAGGGTTTCACGGTCGGAGAAGGGTGTTTTTTGGGCGCACGCGACTTACACTTTGAGCAAAGCCAAAACGACCACCCACGAGTACCTACACCCCGCAATGGTCCAGAACTTTAAGGTTTTTGGATCTTGTGCGCACATTTATCACTATTGTCATAATTGTTACGACCATCACTTGAACTTTCACCAAAAACTTTAGTAGAATAATTATTTATGGTTCCGATGTCTGCGTGGTGTACACACAAAGCATCTAACGCCGCCACGCTGCGCTTATGTTTTATAATTACAAGGGCCGTTCGGACAACTTTACTAATAAATAAATAAATACCTGAAAAAAAAATCATTTTAAATCATTAAAATATTTTGTGGGTACAAGTAGAGAAGGTTTATCTAAGAATATATCAAAATTTTATGATATAAAAAAATAAATAATGTGTATTATTTGCATAATATACGGAGATGAATTATAGTGGTAAATTACGTATATTGTTATGCATTTTAACGCAATTATTATTAATCAATATATTTAGGTAATCCAATAAACATTATGAGTTGATCTATAAGCTTTATAAAACCATACTTTTTAAGTTGATATTATATTCAAAACTACAGATAAAATCAAAAAATCTTCTTCTTATTAATAATATGTATTTGTCTGAAAATTGAGGATAACCCATTTGAAGTTTTTTTTTATCCATCAGAAAATGTAGTGTAATTTACATGTGAAAAAATAAAATAGGTAAGACAGTGCCAACCAACGATGTTCATAATCCGAAATGTGTTCGACATTTTTTGTCCTCAAACCACGTGTATTTATTCGATAACGCTAGATTAAATCAGTATAGTATAGGTATGACGTTTAATATTATTCAAAATATAATATAATCTGATGAAATAAGTTAGGTTTTCTCTGTTACCAACACGTTCTGTTTCGCCGACATATCTTCACTCGAAATATGTCATTAGCTATCTTTGGAGATGTGTTCATTATGACTTGACGGCAAGTGCCAAGCCAACTGAGCTCGTAATAATATTATATAGTTAGACGATAGTTTCACTCTCTTGTCAGCTAGTCTCCGGTCGATTTCTTGTGAGAAGACGTCCCGTCAGGCTAACCAGTGGGAAATTCAATATAATTGATGTTGTAAATAGGTAATTTTATTCATTTACCCGGTGCATAACAATAATATGAAAAATTATACAGCACAAGACAACAACAACAAAAAAAAAAAAATAAACAGTCGTGGCTTTTGGAATTTTGTGTGGATAGGTTATCAATACGCATAAATCCATTTTAACAAATAAAAACACTGTCAATCATTTTCACATGTCGAAATGATAAGGAGATAATAATAACTAACTTGACCCTGTTACATTTTTTTAATGCTGCCAATTTTTTTTTTATTTATTTAACATATTTTACTATACCTCATAATTCACTGTATACACCTATTATGAATAACCGATATATTGTTTTTTTCCTCAATATATTATTATTTATTATATGGTTCTTAAACTTTTAAATGATTTATTAGTTGTCGTTGTGCTTAAAATAAATTTAGACTGTTTAATATTTCTATGATTTTTTTTTTTAAAATAATATTCTTCTTCTAGATACCTAACTCATATTTATTTTGTAATAACTAATAACAAAAAAAAATACAAATGAGAAAATCTATCATTTTAAATTATTATTTTTCAAAAATATCGTATTAAATAACTTTAAATTTAAAATAAGATAAATAAAAATAAAATACACAAAATATCAGTTCAAGGAAAAAAATGTTTCATGAAAAAAAAATACTAATATTTAATAATTATTTAATAAATAATTTTCTTCTAAGTTTATTATTATTAATTAATAATATTAACTAAGGTACATTCTATGGTTAAATTCTTTCTTTGTAATTTGTAAGTCTTTTACAGCTAATATTTCAACTATCCCATTTCTTGTTTATAAAAAAAAAACTATATTATAATAAGATAATAAAATGTTGATATTTTTTTAATATTGTGTTTCTTTTTTGTAGGTCCAATTTCATTACAGATAAAATGTAAGTAACCCAACCTATTTTTTTCCTTTAGTATGTATATTAATGTTAATTTAATAATTTTTGTAATATAATAATTGTATAATAGTAATTATTAGCCTACATTAATAATATCGTTATCGTTATAATTAGATTGCTATCTGTCATAAACAAATACATATTTATTTAACTTAAAACTATTAATTCCATCTCAGTTTATAGGCTATAATAGATAATTATATATTTATATATTATATAGGTACTTTTGATTTTTTTCCGATTCGTTATAAATGTTTTTCATTATTTGTGTTAAACACTCAAGTATTGGACAGCCAATACATTTTATTGTTTTTTTTTTAATTTAATACAGTTGTTACTAGTTAAATATTAGTACTTATTTATTATAAGTTCTGATTTACGTGCAACATTTTTGTATTATTTTCTATTTAATAAAATCTGCATATTAATATTATATTTAAAATAAAGAATTACTTCAATAACCAATTGGATAAAATATGCATTATACATGTTTGGGCGCAGAAAATTGAATGATTCAAGTATTATAGGTGTATTAAACTTGTCAATCAAATATATATATATGAAATAAACCAACCATATTGATATAAACGAGTATTATGATTATGCTTTTTACATATTATATATTTTTTAAATTTTTTCTATTAATATTATACAAGCATTTATGGATATTATTTTGTTAAAATTATAGCATAATGAAGTGGTTAAGTTAACGCACTAACATTAAATTTCATAAAACAAACATTTATAAACTGTATAATAAGTTAAAAATTACAGATTAGGACTAGATTTAATCAAATAGTTGCAACTTTAATAAAAGATTATTTTTATTCAATGATAGACTATGTAAATTTTTAAGTTTAACGTCACAGATGTTTTCATTTTCGATAATATGATGGAGGTTTACTTGCTCTTACCTACTAAATATGAAAAATATTTTATCAATATGTTTGGAATTTATTGATTCTAGTTTCGAGTTTTGTTAAAATCATAATTACCTATTGAGTACGAAAAAAAAAAATACCAATAGGTACTAAAAACAACACAAACATTTTTAATGTAACATATTAATACCATTGGTTATAAATACAAGTATATTTATAATCAACGATAATACTAATAAACATGCGTTACAAATATAAATAAATACAATTAAAATTAGTTTAAGTAAGAAATAAATTATTATATGCTTATTGTATTAAAACAACATAGATACTTTTGACTAATTGAATAAATCATTAAATCATACAATATTCAAAAAAAAAAAAAAAATAAATAAATAAATAAAAAAAATTAATAAATTCAAGTAAAATTGAAATTAAATTTGACATTTCATATACTTATACGATTTGATTTTTATTTGAGTAGAGTCATTGGCTTAATACTATATTTTAACACTAATTCAAATGTTTAAACAAACGTCAAAACTTATTTGACCAAATCTTTCAAACTGTATTTTCAGGCATTTAGTTGTCAGCTAACTTCTTTCCAAGAATCAGTAATCGAATAATTTAATAATACATTATTCATTGAATTACATATCACTTATTTATTTTTATGATAAACTATGGTTCATACAAAGATGACCATGTTGGCTCATATAATTTGTATAGGGATGGTTTTTCTGCAAATGCAATATAAAATAGTTAATATGTATTAACTAATTAATGTATAACATATTTTTGATAATTATTTGAAATTAAGTAATGAACTTAACTAACTCTATATTGTCTTCGAGTAAATATAGCTTTATTGTAAGGCACAACATTACTAACCAAATTTCTCTCAGAATCTTACATTTATAATTATTATATTTTTATTAATCAGCCAATTTAGTTATTTTATAGAATAAGAATTAAATACCTATTTTGTTTTACTTAGTACAGAATATTATATTTATTTTTTAATGCCTACCTGAAATAAATATTTTTAGAAAATTGCGTTTCACAAACTGATGTCATAGAATTATGTAATATTATTTCCATAGCATATATTTTTGGGTTTTTAAGTAAACTTGATACCTAACTTTGTTGCTAAGCAACCACTAAAATTGCATTATTCTCATAATTCCTCTATTATTGCTAACCTAAAATCATTTGTGATGTTATGCAACTCAATATATTATTTTAATCAACCGTCATTAATATTTAATTATATATTTAAAATACTTGTATTGTTTTAAAACAGAACATTGGTTATACCTACTTCAATAATAAATAAGAAACAAAATATATAATATTATTATTTATTATTCGAATATTTTTCTGAACTAATTTTAGGAAAAATGTTGTCTATATGTAAGGTCAGCGTGTAGTTAACCAAAATTATGAAAACAAAAAAAATATATTTATATAAATGGATGGCTGCTAATGGCCTGATTGTGAAAGTCAAAACTTAGTTTTCACGAACAATATAAAAAAAAATGATAGAAATGTGCCGTTAAGTATGTTTTTTGTATTACACGATTAAACTTCTGTACACTGAATTTATTTATTTTAATGATTTTTTAAAGTTTCTTTTACTCAATCCATGCGTAGTAATAAAATTCACTATTTTAGTAACGAATTTCATTATAGCGTCAAACGATATTTGAAAGTATTTTTTTGCAGAAAAGGCTATTTGGTGTATAATATACTAGTGGTGGATGTCCCACATGTGTAATAAATTTTCTGGAAGACATCAACAATCGTGAAAAAAGTACTTATATTGTAGTCTTATTATTTATTATTAAAAATATAATAAAACATAATAAATATTTTAATTTTTCGCATTTCCTCGGCATTTGTTCGCGTACACGAATGCTACATCCCCGCTATTTTACCTATAATATGATATTAACTGATACAATAACAATGCTAAATATAAAACTACCACTTATGTAATATTTATCCGTGACTTTTGAAAAAATTCTGATAGAGTATTAAATATTTTTCGATTTTTCAGTTAAGTTTTAGGAGTTGTGTATAGTATTGTAATTTATTTTGTTGGACATTCCACTTTTGATAAAATAATTGTTTAAAAAAATGCTATCATTTTGTTTTATGAACAGTATTATGTTAACACTTGTTTCAGAGAGATTGTAAGATACATTTTAATAATCATATTTAAATTTAAAATCATTTAATGAAGTTTTTTCCCTAATAACAAAGTGGCTTAAATTTAAACCATAACTTCGTAAAATCTGTTATAGCACAAAAAATTCGGTGCTTACAGAGAATATTACTAGTAGTGTCTATGGATGCCACAGTTTTCTCAATTATTGAATTTAAAATTCTAAATATTAAAAATATTATTATTAAAAAAAAAAAATAATAATAATGTGTACGTGTTAAAGAAATATTTAATAAAAAATAAAGACATTTTATGTTTGTAATGTAACACCAACAATTAAAATGCACAGAAATCATATAATAATATATGTATATTATTATGTCATAGTGTAATATAATTTTTTTAATATACTCAGTGCTTTTTTATATATTTTTTTATAACTTGACCTCACTGCAATAAAAGTAACAAACACAATTGTAGTTAAAACAATATTATTAAAATGTATTACATTTTCAGTTGTATTACCTAGAGCGCTATTATCACAGGTAATATTTTTTGAAATTCATTTTAAACAATACAAGTAATTACAATTTTCAAATATAATTTTTAGACTTGTTTTATTATTTTTAACAATACTGAAACAAGTTAATATATGTAGTTTATTATATATATTTTAAAGAACGTTAAAATGAATCCTATGATTTATAATAATATATAACTTAATTAAATAACAAGTAATGCTTTTTGTTATGTTTGTATATAATTGAAAAATAGTACACTAAGAAAAAATATATTATTTTATTGAATAGTCTACGTTTTTACGTTCATTAATAATTATTTGTTTTTTTATTGTTTATCAATTAATTATTTAATGTCGGTTACTCAACTTTTAAAATTGCATATTTAAACTTGATATACGTATTACATGTAAATTGTTTTTTATAAAATAGAAAAAAATATTGTTTTGCTGTATTTGACTTTTATTAAAAAAAAATGATATTATTATTCTATGGAAATGCAACCCAAGAATTTTTTTTTTTTTTTGTTTCTAATATAGAAAAATATAGTTAGTCATTTATCATGCCAATAATAAAATCCCATGATTTTATTTCCGAAAACCTATTTTAATTAATAAACGATAATGTAATGTCGATATTAAAATTATAAAAATTTCCATTACTGTTACCATAGTGTTTCTGAACACTAAAATGAATGAAGTAAACATAATCCAATATACGTTTGTACCTATTTTAAGTATGCAGTATGTTTTCCCACGATAAATATTAGGTGTTCCTGTATATGGAAACTAACTTGTGAAAAGCCTACCGACGATTTATTTGTACCGAGTTCATAATGTGCATTAATCCTATGTTTAGATTGCACTTATTTTAAGCTAGCTTTCGAAAACTCGAAAGACTCAAGTCCATGTGTCGTATGGCATTTATTATGCAAGAGTAATTATTATATAGTACGATCCTGCCTTTGTTTAATAGATATTTAATGGTATTTATAATATGTCCGATAAAAATTGAGGTTAATAAAAATTTTTTTCTTTTTTTTATGCACTTGATTATATGTACAGTAATATAAACAAAATGTTGCAAATTCCTTAAAAATCTAATTTGTTTTTGTGTGCAATCCACTTCTGCCCAAAATATTTTTCATTCGTGTTAAATTTCGGCTGTTAGTAAATAATAATATATGAGCTTAAAGTCTTTAAATATGACGAGATATTGTATAAATATTTAATAATTTTGTCTGGGTAGGTATTATGACGACAAAGTTTTGTATTAACCTGAAACTTTTGAAATTAAGCCAGTTTAGCTGTTAATTTTTAAACATTTTATTATGACATTTTTAATTTTCATATTTATTACCTACGTCGTATTCGCATTTAATTATTATTATTATTCGTAATTTTCACACATTTATAAAAATTATAACTATTCACAATTTTTGTCTATTGCACGACTAACTTACAGGGTCAATTATAGTGTACGCAATGAATTAAATTAAGTTATAAATTAACTTTTCAAAATTATGACACTAAATTAAAAAAAAATCGATCTTTCTATCGATTAAGCAAAATAAATTACAATTTTACTTTTTAAGCTCTTCTATCTAAATATATATATTTTTTTATATAAAGGTAGAAATACATATATTAAAAATAAATGCAATATTATATTTATATATATATATATATATATATATATTTATTTATTTTTAGTTAAATGCACTCCGAATCGTTTTTTACGTGTATGAAGTTATGTAAAATACTTGAAATGTTTAACAGAATCTCGCATGTTTTTTATGCTTAAACGTAGTTTTGTTTGATTTTACTTGTTATAATGGATCAGTTTTGGAGTCTCAACTGTAATAACATCTTAACTTTAAGTGACTTTATCTATTATCTAATTTAATTATTGTATTATGGATACAGATTGTTGAAATAATCTCAAATAGACCTATGTATTATAAAAACATTTAATATACTTTTACAAAAATATACAAAAATGCATTCCATTCTTATGTTTTAATCCACTAAGGGATGATTAAAATAAGTAAAAAATTAATGTTAAGTAAATTTTTTTCAATAATTTGGTGTATGTCAGTCGATATTAAAATGTTTAGTTTTTGAATAATTGATTTGTTCGTACTTAATCATGATGATAGTTATGATGAGTTAGCGATAGTAGCTTTAAAAAATTGAGGGATTTGATTATTTGAAAATTCTAGTCAACAGTATTGACCTATTCACATTTTATGTTTGTAAAAATTGTCTGAGTAATATAATGAATAACTAATAAGCACGAAACTGAATATAACATAATTTATATTATCCAATGTGGTTCTATTATTAGGAATTATATCATTTTGACAAACAGTTAGAATACTAATAGTTGACTACAGAATAATATTAATAGTTCAATTTTTGGTTTAGACGTATTACGTATGCAATTTCTTGGAAAAATGTGCTTAACAGTTTAAAATTAAAAATAGTGGTTCTCAATTAAAAAAAAAAAAAATGTATGACCATAGAACACTCCTCAAACATTATTAAAATAAAATTATCTGAGAATCAAATTATGGTTTTTAAATACCTATAGGTACCTTAAATACAAAAAAAAATCTGAATTTTAATAAATGTATTTTTAATGGATAAAATGTGGTAAATATGCACAGTGAAGCACTCTATAGGTACATATTATTATTAAATTAATTTTTAAAGAAAAATAATTTCAGTTAAATATGAAATAATAAAAACAATAAAAAATATTTTCATATTTATTATTTGAATATTATGTTTTGATTTAACATCATGTTATTTTATGCAATAGATAATAATATATTGATATATTTAATCATAGAACATGAACTTTATTTGCGTGATTTTAAACGATAAAACTTTACAATTTATTTGTTTGAGTATTTGATGCACTGAATAATTGAATAATATTTTGATAAATAACAAACAATAAAGTAGAATGATTTAATAAAATGCTAAGCTTTTTCTATATTTATGAAAAAAAAAGTAAGGTCATGTCCACGCCTTCAATTATTATTTTTAGTACCTAAATGTTTAAATATATTACACTAATTTGTTTTTAATTATAACACGATTACAAGTTTTTATTTCAAGGATTTTAAAATTGCAATATTATAGATCATTTCATAATCTGTTAATTAATCATACCACTTGAATATACAATATTTAAAAACAAATGTAATGTGAATGATGTAATAATTTTAATTTTAAATCAAATTTTAAAATAGCATACAACCATTAAAGAAAATAAATATACATAGACTATGCAGATATTTAATATGTGCAAATCTGAGCATTAACATGTGAAAATGTTAAATTTAAATTACCTATAACTATAGTTAGTAATTTTTTTTCAAAAATAATTTCTACTAAATACTCAATCCAACTATTTTCTATGATTTTCAGTTAAATAATTTTATGGTTTCATTAAATTTATTTTTTTTTCTTATTTAACCGCATCTAAATACTACTCAATATATATATATATATATATATAAAACCAGAAAAAAAATTTTTATATATATTAATTTTAAATATCTCAATAATAATGTTACCAAATAACACAGTTCGGCGTTTAAAGAAACATTAGTGCCATGATCTCTTAAAAAATTATCAAACCTGAATAATTAAAAACTTCTATTAGTAAGGTTCTACCAAGTGATGGCCTCCTTTTCTGATTTTTGTTGAATCAATAAATGTATATTTATGTAAATGATAAATGTAATTTGAATTTAATATTTTTAATACAAATTTTTACTTTTGTGCACCAATAAAACTTTTAACTTAAAGGGCATCGGACTAGGTATTCTCAACCAGTTATATGTAGTTATTTAATATTTTTTAGATATTATAAACTGTTGCCTATGGAATAAAGTAATAAAAATAGGATTGTTAATAAAGTGGTTAATTGATCATTTTAAAATTTAAAATTACCATATAAAAATAATGTACGAACAAATATTTAAAAATTGGGTTATGCATTTTACGATATAGTGAACAAAATGGTTACAAGCGGAACCAAACAAAATTACAAGAAAACTTTGTAATGTGCACATTTTCACTATATTGGAGAAAATAAAAGACGTTCTCTGTTAGCGGTTAACCAAACCTCTGAGTGATAAAAAACTAAATAGTTGTGTTAAACAATATACAGTTACGGGTCAAATGTTCATAGTTATGTTGACGAGAAAAATCGAAAAATCGAGAAGGTATAAATTTAACGTGGTTATTTGTAGACGAATCTATTTAAAATGGTTTTTTGATTAATACTAATAGTATTATTGTAATATTATTTATTTTTAATTACACATAATAAATGCAATATTTTTTTAGGCGATAATTAATACGACCGCTGCGTAATACTAATCGTAAATTTTATTTCGCCATAATTGTAATAAAAATAAATCATAAAATATTATACTTAGCATAGTTTAAATCGACAGACCATCAACACTTGGAGTGGTTCATCGTTTGCCGTGGTTTGTCATTGAATTCAAATGTTACACAATATCCATTACAGCGTCTTACTCAATGACGAGGTACACTCGACACTTACAGCACTGTCCTAGGTAACATTAGAACGGTTAGCTACAGGCCATTATTTATTTATTTTTTTGAATTAAGATATAATATGCTTTACTTTTAATATTTGATGTTGTTTATCATAGCTTTAATAATAAAATGTAAAAATAAATATGGGAATGATATCATGGTTTTAACGAATCATAGTATGCAGTAGTGTTATCATCAAAATTGAATATCTTTTGAACAAAAATAAATTAACAAATTGTGTATGATATTAAAAAAGTTTAGATATCATGTCATTGTTTCTAAAATATTTGGTCACCATACTCTTTTGTTTGAAATGAAATAATCTATAACTGATGCTTTATAATACGTTGGAATAATAATGTTGAAATTTTGACAAGTTTTACTATATTTCGTGCAGAGTGGATTTTCAGCGGAATGTCATAGTTTTTAAATTAAATTTTTACATATATAAATGCTAAAAAGTTTATGATAAAAATTACAAAACTAGAGATTAGTGTGATGATTGATGTGAGCTTTAACTTTCCAAATAATACAGCTTGACATATTTAGATACGATAACTTTTTTTTTTAATTTCAGTCATTAATTTTAGTGTTTTATTCCCCAAGTTATGATATATTGTTTTACATATTTTAACATAATATTATGCAAATCAAGGATTTCATTTTTAATATAGATAAATTACTAATTAATATCTATATTTTAATACAATGTAATTATTATGAGCGATTAACAATTATTATAATTATTGTTTTTTTTTAATTAATTAATGCGGATCGTTTGTGTTTGGTGGTAAGAAAATAAGTATAACATTTTCAAAAGTTAAAAATGGCGTTAAATTTCGATTAAATAAGTATTTAACAAAAATGTTATATTATAAACATATTCATAAAAAGTAAAAAAATATTAAATATACATTTATATAGAACCTAATCCTTAAGTACTGAATTTCCCAACTAATTTGAGATCATATCACTTAACGTTAATTAAATTTTAATACCTAGAAAATATTTCACAGCCAATATTATTATTTTTTTTTTTAAACACTAAATCTATATTAATTTGCAATTTGCAATTAGTTATTTTTCAGTACTCCCCAAATATGTACATATATACAATAAATATGTTTTGAAAATGTAATTTCTGTTTGTTTATTGATGTATTATGTTTTGTATGATGTTAATTGTTGTATTTATATTATGAAGTATAATAATATTGAATTATTGAGCATAGAATGTTATGAATTGTTTCTATTTTGTTTTTCATTAATTTTCTCAGACGAAAAATTAAATACATTGAAATAATTTATATAAACTATTGAATTTATGGTAATTTTTTTAATTATTGTTTTCTAAACAGTTTGAAATTACGCTGCGCGATGTGACTTATAAAAAATAGGCATAAAAGACACGGCAAAGTGTAAGTACCTGTTTATAAATAATTTTAAATCAATGGCAGTTTTTTTGTTCTGTATTACGTGATTTCACGAAATATAAGAAAAACGCATTAACATCATTGAAATATGGTATTTGTTAAACAAAACTTCGATTTAGCAGAACAAAAAAGGATTTATTATTCTATTCAATTACATATTATATATATATGTACCATGAACACCGAGCTTTTTTGAATTATTTAAAAAAAAAAAAAAAAATTATAATATATTATAACAATTTGGACGTTCTAAATTTTGAAATCTGCTGTCGGCGCTTCGAGTAACCGATGAAATACAACCGTCTACTGCGTAATTTACGGTTTGAAAACTTACGCCTCCGTCGAAACAATGTTGTTTATTCTTTGTGGCTGCTTGATTTCCTATGGGACGCTGTGCCGAGTTAGTGGCATTTTACCAAATTTCAGATTTACGACTGCGCTGTAAAATAGTTTTGGATGTTCGTGTACGTTGTATAATGTGAGTTGTGGTCGCGCACGAGAGACGGACGAGGCCAAAGATCAACAAGTAATGAGATTTTAAATAATGATGATAACGATGATAACAATAACGATGATAAACAATTTAAAAAAAAAAAAAATACAATCGTGCCTCTATTGTTCTCACCTAGTGATGGTCCTGCGTAGTATTCGCGTACGACGGGACAACAGGTGATTTTTTTTGTGTCTATTTAAGTGCTCTTTTTATTTTTATCATTTTTTTTTTTATTTTTTCATCGTGGGAAATTGCATGTGCACGAAATAAATTAATTTCGTTCAATCCCGCGGGAAATGCCTTTCGGTCGCATGTCAACCAATCCCTTTGGATTACAATACTATAAAAAATTAAAAACCCTTGCGAAACAAGTGCACGGTTCGGGAGGGGGGAGGGGCGTATACCACGATATAGTAGTATTATAATATGACTACGGGTTCCGCGTATACAATAAAATAATAATATTTATATATTATTATGTAAATAGAGTTTAATGACTTCTATCGCCGTATCGAGTGATGCGCGTAAAGCCTATGATCGTCGTACTCGTATCGGTAGCCTCTGATAGCAAGATGTACCCTCTCCGAAATCGATTGCATTAGAACTGTTAACTTTGATAAGGTACGTCCCCGTCCCTTCAAAGGGAAAATGACTCAAGATTTCATATTATGTACTGCAGCGAAATTTGGTTTAAGCAGACTTTCTTGGCACCCGGGGCACCGTTCCGTTTGAAAGGTGAAAAAAAGTCAAACGATTACAACATGTACAGATCAAACACACAGTTGTTGTCGGAAACATTTTTATATTGGTTCAAAATCAAACATAAATAATATAAAGCACTTGCACCCCCCCCCCTCCCCCCCTGCCACTCGAGTCGCTCAAATACAACCGTCACAGCCACGCTCTCGCCCGCGTGTTCTCCGCGACAACAGCGCGACTGTCCCGCAACGTACTTTTGGCCGTGCGGCAGAGTTTGATAGCAAAAATATTCTGTCGCCTCGGCACAATTCGCACCGCCGGTCTGACCCACTTATATAATGTTGTACGTATACACTTACTCGCTAAAAATTATATATTTCCACATAATAAACTACATAATAATATTATTGTTGTGATTGTACGCAGTGTTGAGACTTATCTAGATAAAATTTATTACTTATATATTGTTTTATTTAGATATAAATCTAAATGCATATATTTATCTACTATAGATGGAAATCTCGGTCATCTACTGAAACTTATCTAAATATTTTTGTTTATGTTGTTGAATTTATTTTAATTAGTTTTAATACTGTTTCAGTATTATTTATGTTTCTGGACCCATTTTAGTTTGCGTCGTCGCATTAAAGACAACGGTCGGACGATAACGATTTCTTTAGTAATATTATTATTATTATTACTCATTTCTCATTAGTCAATAGTCTGTAATTGCATCTGTACGCCGAAATACCGAATTTTGGTAGCTATGTATGAGTAAGGTCGAAACATAGAAAGTCTGAACTCTAAAGAAATTATAAATAACAAAAAATGATTATTTTTTTGACAATAAATCCCTCGATTGGTACAAACACAAAATGTTTTTTACCTGATAAACATAGTGCATATTTTTAACTAATATAATTTTAAATCATTGTTTTTTAAAAATGTATCTATTTTTTATCTCGATGAATTCTGATTATCTTTTATCTATTAAATAGATAGTTTTAATAGAGTTTATTTTTATTAGTATCTTAATAGATTTTTGGTATATTATCTTTATCTAGATAAAAAAAAAATAATTATCTGGGCTCAACACTGATTGTATGTTGTAAAAATATAATGTTGATGATTACTGCATGTCATACACGTCTCCTCTGGACAACGAACTAAAATACACCTTTTTTCTTTATTATTTTATTATACGGGTAGGACCCATTTTTACAAACACATGTACAGTTTAAGTAGTTATTTACAGAAGACATATACATAATTAATGTAGTTTACAATATTTACAAATGGGAATCTGTTCTAATAGAGAACGGTTATAATGAGTGTACTAATAAACTTAGGTAAAGAACAATATTAGTCAAGAAATTAACGTTAAAATATATCACACATGTACTTAAACTTTCCTAAACCTGATACTGAACATATTAAATATATATTTATTCGCATGGAAGACCAATTAACATTAATAAAGCAGTCTGTAATTACATACATTTCAACTAAAAATACAAAGCGAAAACTTAAAATAGAAAAGTGGGGTCTGCATTAACCTGCGTAACGGCTCGTTTTTATCGTAGTCTCTGAATTTTCACAATACTATACAACTGTTGTATGTGTTCTGCACATTGTTATAATAAGATTCCGTTATACCGTTTCCTCGTGCCTGACCGAGTTGGGTGAGCGTAGATACAATTTTATGTCGTCATAATATATAATATATTATAATACCTACCCATTATAACGTCATTATGATAGTATGGTAGACAAGGAGTACTGGAACAAGATGACGGCCGGCCGACGGTCTGATTCGGATGGCGGCGGATGCACGGATTACCTAAACATATAAAAAAATAATACACTTTATGACTATCATATTATTAATATCACAGGTAAACGTTTTAAGTTTTAGGGATCATGATACATCCATCTAAAAATACTGCTAATTAGCGAATTCGTTAATAATATTGTGCTTTAGTTTGTCCTATTTTAGAATACGGATCTATAACTTGGGATACTTTTACTGTTTCTGACTTTGATCAACTTGAACGTGTTTAACACAGATTTCTGAGATTCACTTGTTTTGTGTAAGGCATTATTTAGCTCACAATTAAACCGACATCACAAATGTACTTGACCTGCCTATACTCTTGCTGAACAAAGAAAATATTAAATTTAAAATGTATTCGTGGTTTGATAAGTCACCAAATTCATTATCCATATTTGCTATCCAAAATATATTTTAAAGTACCTTTGGTTACTTCTCGTTTTTAAAATATCTTCATTATTTCTAGCGCTAAAACAAATTATTTACAAAATGAGCTTCTAAGACGTAGTTTCACTCACCAATGACGATCCCTAATTTGAGGATGGATTGTTTTAATGTTTTGATTTAAATTTTATTTTGAATTATCCTTAATAGAAAATTGTACTCTGTGTGTTCTACTATATTATAATGTCATCATAATATTAATATTGTTATTATTATTATTTCAACGTTAAAAGCGGTAACCCGTATATTTGTAATTAATAAATAATAATTAATAATAATATTATGTCCATACATACGAATATGTCATGACAACTTAAAATATAGTCTTACACTCATTTCGCAAGGGTATAATAGTGGTGGTGTGCCGCGGTCTTTGAATAAAAGAACTGCGAATTAGGACGTTTTGGTGTTTCATTAGGGTGGTATTAAAAATTGTTGTGGGGAAAACAATTATTGTAAACATCCGAAATTCTGCACTATGGGGTGGGTTTTGTGATATTATAATATTATCACGTTATCGCAACTCAACCGTTATTCTGAAATAACCGTGGTTAGGAACATAATAGTTTTGAAACTATATTCAATAATTCAGTGCGTCAAAAATGTAATCGAGTTTGACAAGTTGGCAGATTTATTGTATAGTGTTAGGTTGATAACTAGAATATTTATGCTGTAATAATATAATTAACAGTGTAGCTATAATATTATAGTGTGTGTTTCACTCGTTAATTATCAATAACATACAAATAACTTAAATTATTACTACAAGCTCAGCTGTTTTTCTTTTTTTTTTTTTTTAAAAGTTGTTATTTATTTCAACATGTCTGCAGGAGTCGAGATACATTAGTTTTAACTTTTTAACGGTTAAAGAATAATTAAGGTCAAGGATTATTATTTCGTTCGCTGGCCACACGCAATATCGATCAATTGTTAACTCAGAAATAAAAACAAGCCAAGACGCTCAAGAAAAATGATATGTCATGACGTAGTAATATGTTTACGTGAATCTAACGAAATATTAATTTCGTTAGTATTCTGATAGACGGCGAAAACCTGAAGTAAAAAGCACATTATTCACACGATTTACCTTCAATCACAAAATTATTTGATTTAAAATGTCCTCGAGGAGTAAAATTTGCACAAAGGTAATATTATAATAATTAGAATACATGAATATTTTAGTAAATTATTTCGTATTCGTTCGAGGTAAAAAGTGTACAAACGTCGACTATAATATTCTGGATACGCTTTACAAAATATTAATTGGTTAAAGTTGAATAATATCGGCATCAGTTACCGAAACTAAAGTAAAAGTTTATGGAGTGCATACAGTGTATAATTATAGTACCTACCTACGATGTAGTACATGCAATATATTATATTTTGTATCCGCTAAGTTTATGTTTATTTTCTTCTACCGATTTCCGATTGAATAAAAATAAAATTCATATTATATCGATTTAATGATGTCGTGCTGACAGCATATATCATTAGCATAGTAAAAATGTAACAGACATTTTTGATATATTAATTAATTAATCAATATTTATCAATTATTTTTTATTTATATAATTTACATACGCATGATTTATAAGACATATAGTAAAATTATTTTCGTTTTTTAATACAGAAGGTAGTAAAACTAAATTTGATGACATTTTTTTGCAAATTTGTAAATCTGATTTTAAAAAAAAAAAATGTATTGGTAAAAAAATGATTATTCAATTCAAGTAGTTTATTTTTATAATTTTTTTGAAATATCAATATTGTTTGGGTGTAAACGTATTTGAAACGTAATAGCTTTTTACAAAGTATTATTTTCGAGAACTTTCAGACATGATTAGGTGTAATTTAAAATATTCATTATCCATATAACTTCCATATGGTTAACTTGTATTAATTTTTATTTTTCTATTACACTCTGTTGTTTATCTATAACTACAACAGCCACATAACGAATCTAATTTTTCCATAAATATTCTAAATTTGCTGGTACCAACAACACTGCAGTACTGCGATTAAACATCAAAACCATATATTATATATATATATATTATCTTTTCAAACATTTTATAAATTATCCGTCGAAATCCACATTGACGACGTGTCTATATCATTATCTATAGTAATGTTCGGTCTGACTGAGCCCACGTACACCGATCCAGTAAACGTCTGCGAGCATGGCAATAATACGATGAGATATTATGGAGGACGAGCGTCGTATCGTCTCTGTTTTTATCAGTTTGACTGTAATGATATTCCTTGCACAATGTATTATTCATGTGACTCGTGGTCGCCCGTCTGACCAGAGTGGCCCAAAATAGAACGATAATAATAATAATAATAATAATAAAAATAATAGTTATAATAATAATATTCCGAAACGAAGCGGAATATCGTGGAAAAAAAATGAATAAAAATGAAAACGGCAAAAACGTAAATATACTGGGAAACAATGAGAAAGAGAATGGGACCCCGCAGAGACAGCGAGTGCAAGAGACGAATGAAACGGGAAAACTGTAGGGATAATACGAGTAGAGCCGGTGAAAAACACAGAAGCAGGAAAACCACTATTATTAGGGTCAACTGTTTATGTGTAGAAACCACCTTTAGCGGTCCCGAACACAAAATAATGGTTTTTGTAGTGTATTCAAATAACGTATTATTATGGTTGGGGATAGTGTTAAACCTAAAATGTCCCTTAGCATAAACATACAAAACAGGGAAAACGATTGCTGCGTATATTATATTATTATTATTATTATTATTTCCCTAAAAGAGAGCCAAAAAATAATATCGTCGTGACAATTTTTGTAATATTTACGTATACTTTCAGTGCTTTGTATTCATACTAATTATTTAACTACCATATGGATTTATGTATTTAATTAGAATATATCCACTGTATATTAATGTATAATAATATTTAATTAAATACATATAAAATGTTATTAAATATTATCGATATTTTACATATTCTATATTATATTAATTATTAATACCTATATTACTTCGTTTTTGTATTTAATTAGAATATATCCACTGTATATTAATGTATAATAATATTTAATTAAATACATATAAAATGTTATTAAATATTATCGATATTTTACATATTCTATATTATATTAATTATTAATACCTATATTACTTCGTTTTTGTTCTATGCTATTTAAAAAAAAAAAAATAACTTTTTTTTACAATATCTCAGTAACCGTTAATTTTTTTCGTGTGTAGAAAAAAGTTCTTGTTTACATTAATATATTTTTATTATTTTAAATTTTCATATTCAGTGGAAATAAAATGTCTGTTTCTCAGAAAACTAAAATAAACAAAAATGTTTGCTGAAAAACATTAAATAAATCATTGTGTGTTAAGTTCTAAACTTATTTTTTTTCATTTATAATAAGTAACAACGAAACTCTGATACTACAGCAATTATTTGTTATCATTAATTATATGAAATACCAAAATATTATTTTTAAAGATACCTTTTTTTTTTTTTTTGAAAAAGAAACCAAATTTGGAGTCGATATTTCTGAGTAGAAATTTTTTTACGATTTTTGATTTCTTACAAATTATTTTTGTCTTTAATATTTCAATGAATACTTCAACCGATATCTTCGTTTACTTCTCATTATGGACTTATTGGCAAACAAGTGAATGACCAATTCATATTATGTATTGTACACAATCGATAATGGAATACATATTGATCATATACTATTGCTAGTGCTCTTATGACCAACATTCATATATAGGTACACAGGGTTATCCATTTAATGCAAAACGCTTTACATAATGAGTGTCTTATCTTAAATTGAACACCCCTTATGCTCATATATTATGCGGGGTATGGTATGGATGATTAAAGCAAGTTTTAATTTTAGTATAATGAATGTATAGTTAATATTTAAATTTTGCAGTTATTTTTAAGTTTTAAATAAGTCGAGTTGAAAATTCTCCATTAGCTGATGACATAAGGTCTAACATAGCGCCACTATTTAAACTATGTTTAATTATTACAGTAAATAGTACCTATTCAAAAACTGGAAATTTACTGTGATATGCAGCGAGAAAAATATATATAACATAGTCTCATACTAAATAATATTATAGGTACATAAAAAACTTGAATAAGTGGGAAAAACATATTTTCCGTAGAGTAATTTTATTAATATTACAGCATTATATTATTGACTTTCTATAGTGGCGTCATCTGAGAGGGAAAAGTTTGGCATTTTTCTCTGTCTGATCGTAAAATCAGTCCAATTATTGGTGAAATAACATGGTTATAATTTTTAAAATTTTGAGGAAATATAATATTGTGTAAGATCTAGAACACTTTTGACACGATAATAATTAACATTTATAGTTTTTTACCTTAAATATATAGACGCGGATACTGCAATCTAAAAATTTTAAAAACAAAATTATCACTCTTAAATTTATCGTGATTTCGAAAAACTTCTATAACAGAAGGTACTTATTTAAAATGTTTCAATTTTTCAATAAGGTTTAGCAGTCGTGTTTTATGTTGTAATAATTTACAAAGTTCGACACCTCTAGAAAAATATAAAATGATATCACTAAGGTAGTGACCGTAATTATTATTTGGCTCCTCCGCGTTTTTTTTTTCTATCTTTTAAATGAGACTACTTTTGCCTCGTACACATATTAAGTTATGTAAAATAGGAATCGTATAGAGATAAAAATATAAGTAAAAGTTAGCTTGGGAGCGATGAGTTCTGATTTTTTTTTTTTTTTGGTTCAGGGCTGGTCAAAACTTTTGCCCCTCTTATTAAAAACTGAAACGACGCCACTGTTTTTTTTATGGGTACTAAAATAATATCATAACTCTGACCTGTACATTAATAACTGGTAGTTAAATGTTTTAAAATTCGTCAAAACCCTTATTACAATATAGTGCGAAATTCGCAATATACTTACATAAGAACTAATTGTATATAAATACGCGCGTGTGTGTGTGTGAGCGGGATGGGCACAATTTGAACAATTTATATTACCGGGAACGGGCGTAAAAATGGTTTAATGTTGTTTCTATTGAAATAACAGCAGAGGTTTATCGCGCGGGTGCGGACAACGCTAAAACAGCGTTTCCCTCTAGATCTCCAACCCCACCATAACCCACAGTTTCCATCACCAGAACCACCTCCACCTCCACCTCGCCGTTGGCGTGCGCGGCGGAAAAGCGATCGGATGAAAAATCGGCCGTTAGACCCCTTATACTTCTTAGACATAAATCGACGTGGCGCGCGGGGGTCCAATCAACCTTGAGCTCGTTTGGGTGTGACAGCATGACAAGGGCACTTATGTGTAGGTCCGATAAATCCGGGATTATACGGGATATATTGGTAAAACAGGTCCTAATGAGCGCGTGTGTGTGTGTGTGTGTGGGTGGGTGTGTGTGGATGTACGCGTGCTGCAGTTGGACGATGGGTCGGGGTAACAACGCTTGAGGGAGGAAGGGGTGAAGGAGAGAGAGAGAGAGAGAGAGAGAGAGAGAGAGAGAGAGAGAAAGAGAGAGAGAGAGACCTTTCGGGCAAATTAATAACTAACGGCCGGCAGTGGCGTCAGGCGCAGACACCCCCAGCGCACCGATCGTCGTGTACCCACACGCCCACACACGGACGACATTTGTGTGTGGATTTGTGTAAGCGCGTGTCTCGATCGGCGGTCGGGGGTGGTGGGAGGGCGTGTGGGGTGGCGGCGAGCGGGGACTTTTCCTCCGCGTTGGAGGCAAACAGCGTGTGCATGTACCCGGCGCAGTATAGTAGTATTATAGTGGCCGTGGCCATAAAACACTTCCTATGCTCGTTATATACTTCACAAACCGTAAAATATACGATTTCGTGCGCCGGATTAACCCGACCACGAGCGGCTAACGACACAAATAAAACAACTACGTTAATGCCGAGCTTTCGCCGTCTCCGCGAGTGGTGTTGTTCGGAGAGTCCGGTCGCATTTATCGGTCCACTAGTTTCTTCGAATAGTTTTACGTACGGTGCGGGTGATTATAATAATGTTTTGCCGAATAATGAAAAACAATAATGCGCGTGCGGCGTAGACAATTCGGATTTTAGATTATTGAATATTGCACGAGAACGCACGTCATCGTGATGCTGTAACAAATTCGGTGTTGAACGCGATAAGATAAATTAATCTCGATGAAAATCTTGATATGAAGTCTGATAAATAATTGCGTCGTCTAAAATAAATAAGAATAAGTTCTTATTCTAATAATTGACGATTTTTTATTTCACAGGTAGTTTTGTATAGGTATAATAAGATAAAAAATATTGTATTGAATTTTGTGTAATTATAAATTACTATTGAATAGAAAAAAAATTAATCTTTATATTTATCTAGATAAGTATTTAATTATCTTTGATTAACACCTGTAATAATGTCCATTTAAATTATTAGATTCGGCGAACGAGTCAAACAGCCCAATGACACGTTGTCGTTATAATAATATATTAATTATTTCATAATATTTTACTTAATTTACTTATATAATATTATATTGTAATAATATGTAATTTGTTTGCTTGTTTAAAATTCGATATTAATTAATTAAAAAAAAAAAAAAAAAAATGCGACTTTTAAATACATTTAATATTAGAACATAAATTTACTTACTACCCACCTAATGTTATATTGATTGTTAACGGGATGACTAACCTATACAGTCATGTCCCCTGTCATTATTTTAATATGCACTGTTCAATTGCATGTAAAGTTTCATTTTATATTTTCATATAAGTAATATAATATATTTGATCTTTGATCATTAGTTATTTTTATATTCATATAATATTTCTTAAAACGTCCTACAGACATTTTTATCAGTTGAATATCATTCAAAAAGTTTTAAGATTTAATGATTTATAATTTTCTAGAATCTTGTTTAAAATGTTTAATAATAATCGAACAGAGTCGATAAATAGGGTTTGATGATTGTGAGAGATAAAAATACGTAAATTTTTTCAATCAATCTTCAACACCCGAACTATAAATATTTTAAATTATTCAATTTTTGGTCGATATTAGATTGATTTAATTACATCAGTAATCAAATAAATATTTTTAATTTGCGGTTTTCCATTTTGAAAAATATAATGATTAAAAATCTTACGCTTTTAGTTTAATAATATAATGATAATATATTGCTATGATAACGTATTACAATATAATATTTATTTATATGATAAGAGTTTGAATTTGAATTGATAAAAACTGTTAAATATTTAGTTATTTACAGAGATTTAAAATATTTAAACTAATAATGAATTTTAAATAGTAAAATTCTAATCCGTGTAGATTTTGTATTATATTTTTTTGATAAAACTCGAAAAGAGTTTTCCAACATTTTGAAAGCCGGTAATTTTATCAGCAAAAATACCAACTTGGTTGAAAAAAAATTACTCACTATATGAATTTCTGTTTTGTACATTAAATGATAACATGTAAAGAACATTTAACAAATATCATATTATATTATTTGATTAATGAAATTAATTGCCTATCAAAATTAAATTTAACAAATTTAATAATGTAATACATTAAAACGAATATCTACAGCTTTGTATTATATTATAATGTATTTGGTTAAAATAAATGTTAAAAGACACAGACATATTTATTATACATTATGGATAAAGTATATTTTTATTACAGGCAATAACTTTTAAGTGTTATGATATAAAGTATTATGTGTAAACTCGGTTATGGATTTCTAGTGTAGCAGTTATTTTAAAATATTTTTAAAATTATTTATGAGTTTATACTTTTGAAAAACAGCATGAGACTTGCTGAGGGTTTTTGAAAAATAAACATTGCTCTATGGGTTTAAGGTATATTTATGCAACTCAGAATTGACATTGTTTTTTTAAAAGTGTATTTAAAATGTTTTTAAAAATTTAAAGGTTATACACAGAAACGTAACTTGAGTCTTATTAGACTGGGCTTTTCTGTGTCAACCCTGCATTAAATACGCTTTATATAACAATAATTATTAATCACACTCAAATAAATGCTTAAAAATAACTAACTAGTATGTAGAAGTAAAGAACACAGTTTATTATTTTAAAAACATACCTATTTAATTAACTGCAAATTCAAGATTATTATAAGTTACTCGATTTAATTTAAATATTAGGTAGTTTAAAGTTTAAGCAGTTTTAATTTATGATTAAGGGCATATATTTAGGTTATGATTCATAATAATTATATAGTGTTGTTTATTTTATCATTACATTTAGTTAGTTAGTATTTTCATTTTTTTTTTATATTAAAATAGCTATTTAGCATTTATCAAAGGAATACGTATGTTTAATGTACGTTTTTCATAAAATAACTATTTAAACCATACTTAATAATATTTTATCAGTGACACGTCATTTCTTGTTGATTTATTTAACATTTAATTGTTGATATTTATAGTTTTTATTAATTTATTATAATATTACAGGGCAACGATTACAATACAGTGTAACACAATTTTAATTAGAAAAACACTTTATTTATTTCCACAATATAGTATTACTTTGGTTTTATACTTTTGAGTAGACATTGATAAAAAAAAAAAAAAAAAAAACGGAAATAGGAAGTTACGTGAATTTATTTATCGTCAAGGACACAGCAATACTATTATGATCGCTGACAATTAAAATTGATATTTGATTGCCATCTTCAGTTTAAGTTTTCTTTTTAAAATTTCCATAAATCAGTTACCACCGGGCATCGGGATATTTATGTGACGTAGAGAAAAAACGATTGACGTTACCGCAAAAAAAAAAACATGCAACGTTCTCGTGCAGCACTTAGGAACATTCAATACATATATTATTATTGTACAGGTATTATACAGTGCTTTGTTTATAATAACTCTTCAATGCCTTCAATAATTCGTTGATGATGATAATGACGATAATATTATATTAAATCAGCGAGTAAGACGTGTCTAATGAATTGTTAATGCATACCTACTTACCGCCAAGCACGGACCACAGTTCCCTGGAAATCGTGTTGCGCCGTAATATTCGATTCACCGCCGCAGCTCTCTTGTGCGGAACTACCCTCACGCTACCCTCCCCCCCACCACGAGGGCTGTTGGTGGTGGTGCAAACTTAGGGCGCGAAAAAACCCGAGACCGTCCACCCTCTTCAACAACCCTTCGTCCAACGCGCCTAGCTCCCGACATCGCTATAATACCACACTACTTCTATCACGACCAAATCCGATGCGATCGCTTACACTACTACTGACCCCCGTCAAGTGGTGGCCTGCAGAACGCGTCCTATTATTATTGTATGCGGTCGTGTAGCGATTACTCGAACTTCGGTGTCTCGAATTATTGTTTAGCCCCCTTGATGCGTGCGAGTTGTCAGGACTCGACTGCAGTACACGACTTGACGTTATACGCGAGTGGTCTTTTCGCTATTTTAAAAGCAATTATAGCACGCTTGATAATGCACACGGTGAGGAGAGGAGTGGTGTGGCGTGCGAAAAAACGCTTTTCACCTGTCTTGTCGTTCAGGTGAATCGGTGTAGTGGTGGTTCGTCGGACGCGGGTTCGAAAGACTCGCAATAACGGCTTCCGTCATCCACTTCCGGTTGTGCGGCGTAACGCGACAAAAGTTTCCACGGTTTTCCCGTTTGACGCACGCACGCCCACGCGTGCGACAACAATCCCTCTATACACCAAAGTTTCACCCATACGAATGCGAGCAACAATGTTTCCTTCCGCAGGACATAGTGTCATTACCATTATTGTAATGCGCCGCCGTATCGTGCACCGCGGTGAATACCCATCGTCAAACTTTTAGCCTGCAGTCTCCGCAGCGCGGAAAACCGAAATCGGTTGGCGTCGGCTGCGATGATAATAATATAAGCAGTGGTGTTCCCTGAGCATTGTAATATGGGGTATGCTTTCACGATTTCTTCAAAAATCAAGGGTTATACAGCGTGGATATTCTCAACGAAAACCATTTTTAAAGAATAATATAAAATATATATTTCAGTAAAATGTACGCCATACATTTATTATTTGAAATAAATAAAAAAATACAATGAAAATGATAACTTTTGTTTATTATCATTAACATCCCCCGTATCACACAAAGGTCATAGTCTGGAAGTCATTATACTGAGTACCTAACGGCATATAATATAATAACATGGAAGACATTTATCACTCGAAATATATCGAAATCGTTAAAAATTAAAATCGTGCCGAGTTTAGTCTCAACAAATTTGATGGAGACTTCACTGAATATTATAACAATAAAACAACTTAATATTATTATACGACAGTATTACCGTTGACGTGGTCCGCAATATTATTATCGGAGAAAACGAAATACGTCCACAAACGGCGGAAGTCGATAACGATGATAATACGACAGTATTGTAAGCAACATTGTTCGTTAGCCGTGTCGACCACGCGATCATTATTGACACTTTGTTGATAATACTACCGTTTTAGCCCAAGCCGTGCCAGTGACCGATGAATTTCCGTGTCATTCTTGTCTTGTGTTGACATTTTCGATCGATCCTGCGATGATTACCTAGGTGTAATGCGTACAATGACGTCATACACCCACCACTATAATATTATTATGCCGACGTATTAGATTAGAAACGCTACGTTAACGACGGCGATGAATCTTTTTCTTGAATTTGTTATTTTTGTTTAATTTTATGTCAAAAGTGTATATTACGCTATTTAATCATTCTATCTGGAGAACAACTATCTGTTTCTAATGAAAAAAAGAACATAACGTTTCGCAAAATAACGATGTGTCTATAACGTGTGAGAAAAAAGCTTACTTTAAGTGGATAATACGCGTCCAATAATTTAGGTATAAGTAGCATTTAATCAGTCGATTTAATATTATGTATAAACCACAATAGATGATATAATATAATAATTATGACAAATGATTATACATGAATAAATGAACACATTAGTATACTCGTAAAGAAAAAAAAAGTTTATTTTATTTTCTAACTTATTATAAAATATTATTCAGAAAACCTACACAATTATTAACATTTTAGTAAATAAAATTAAAATTCATATTTATAAAAATTGTACATTCCATTACCGTAGAATTTTCAATTTTACTGTACACTTTTTAAGTGCCTACCGATGTTGTGTATCGTAATTTATTAGATCTGGTGACAACATTGTTTCACATTAAACTCTGTGAATGAAGATAATCGATACGTTGCTCAGAATATATCTGGGTTATCATTCGTCAAGTACTATTAAAAAAAATTACAGTTTACAATTAATTGTCACAACTTGGACACAAAATAGATTGTTGTTTTAATAACATAAATATACATGCCCCTATACCCGTTTCAAACTTAACATGACATTAAAAATAGTTTTGTAATATTCGTGCAAAATAACAAAATTGTTGTATTGGAAGTATGCACAATTAAAAAAAAAAAATAAAATATAAAAAAATACATTCATACAGATACGATTTTTTGAATTTGTATCAAATTCAGTGTGAATACTAAAGAATAAATGTATATAGTAACTGGATGATTATCTTATAGAACTAAAGACAATAATGTGCATCGATAAAAATCAACTGAAATTACCATCAAATTGTTTACCACATAAATATTAATTATTTTATTATCTATGTAACATTGGTGATTATAAATTATAAGTACAAATACTAGTCGAACTTCCTATATAACAAACTAATTCATGTTCATCTAGCAGTATATAAATGATATTATTGGTTAATTTGTCTAAAAGTAAATATTAAAATGAGCACAAGTTTTACAGTGAAAAAAATGTAGACGAAATCGAATTTACAAAATTGTGATAGGTAATACAGCAATAACTATAATAATCATACAAAAACCGTGTAAAGTATAAGTATAAAAATATAATTCAATTACAAAATTTGTAGCAGGTATTTCAAAATCATTTTTTATCGATTGTCGGATTTGAGTGATAGAGATATTGTTTTTATTTATTTATTTATTTATTATTATTATTGTTTACTCCTAGAATTCGGACACAATATTCGGTGGGAATTGAACCGAATCGACTGAAGGTTTCACGAACATGGAAAAAAAAGTTTAAAAACCTGTATAGTAATTCCCTACTGAGAGGATATATAAATGCAATAACAATGACACCAGCTTTTTTTTAAACCACTGACGCGTATTGACCGGATATTTAGCTTTTATTTTCAGGGGACCTTCTATTTTTCGATTGGAGAAATGAAAAAAGGTAAAGGAAAAATACAATAAAATGGTCAACGTTTTAAAGTACTCAAGTATATTGACATTTCAGGATTCACGTAGACACCGGACTCTCAATTTCTTAGTGCTCGAACTCTGGAAAGTACATTTAACGAAATAATCTGGTCACTTTTCATTCAGAATTTTTTTTTTTTTTGAGATAGTAGTAAAGAAAAAAGGTACTTTAATTCTTTTCAGTTTTGAATACTAAGAAAATACTATGTTTTTTGCTACATTATTTTCTACTGGTATGGAAATTATTGTTAATACTGTATCAACAATTATTATAATACCTACCCTAGACAAATACTCCCAATATTGTTAAATAAGTCATGATCCCAATACATAATAACTGTTTAAGTTATCAGTATTATATTATATTATATCAATACTATACTATATTTGACTTAAAAATCGGAGGGATAATCGTTATAGTCAAATTCAGCTTGCAATAGGCTAATAATATACTGCTTTCAAGTTTTAATAGTTTTTGTGACAATTTAGGAAATAAAATAAAAAAATATATATATAAAGTATAAATAAAAGCTAATCTATAATAATAATAAAAATGAAAATAATCTAATTACGCAATCAATTTTTATTGAGTCCTTTTCTCACTGTCGCTATAAAACTCATTCCTTAAGGAATACACTTTTTTTTTCTGGAATAAAATAAGTAAGTTAGTTATAATAGTAGTTAATTATATTTTTATAATCCTATACTGAATTGATCTTCCCGTAACAAGACTACTGCATTTTTATTTATGATGTTAGACTTAAATAGTTTATTAATAAGTATTATTGCTATACATTATGTATCATAAGGACTGAATAAAATATAACATCGAACCATAGTGCACAGTTACTAGTGAATATTTTAAATTGCTTTGTAGTTATAGGAGAATGAATCTTAAGATCAGTAATAATTCGAAATTACTATGTTTCAATAAATAAAAATAACAAAAAAAAAAAAAAACGGTTTATACATTATAGTAAAATAAAATTTTATTGAAATAATTACCTCTATAATAAATAGAAATTCAATAATCGGAAAAGTTGTTTGTTTTTTTTTTTTTATACAGATATATATATATATATATATATTGGTTAAAAATGAAGTCCCTGGGCGTTTCTTTCTATGGAAAACATAAAAAACCATCCATAACCCTAAGCATAGTTAGCCCACGTAGATTATTAACGGTTTTATGTTGGCAGAGTTATCCCGTAGCAAACGGCTTGGAAGCATTTTAAAATGGTAAATAATATTAGGAACATTAATCCGTGAAAGGATAATTTACAACCCCCTCCTTTCATTTACGTGTCAAAAATATATAGCTCTTGCCACGATGAATCCGGATAAACGATCAAACTAATCTGAAACGCTAAAAATATGCTAATTTGTATATATTTAATATTATTTGTTCACGCAGTTCACAATTTTTAAATAATATTATTATAATTATGATAAAAAATTTACGTATAAAAAAATATTATGCGTGTACAACAATATTCTAAAATTAATTTTTGGTTTTTTTCTCACAGATCTATTACACACTTGAAACTTTCAAAACATCAACAATCTGATACTGCGGGTAAGTTATATTATAACATAATATAATATAGTATACATCATTTTTTTTTTTTAAATCAACAAATATTGGTAAAATTTGTAATATTTGTAATCATTGCATTGACAAATATTGCTTGACAACATATAAGTTTATATATTTTATGTCTTTCTATTATTTGATATGTATTTTTTAACTTGACATTTACAAACAGCTATTAATTATTATTATTTGTAATTAAAATCATCAAAAGGTAGGTAGGTAACTTGTTTTTAATCTTAAATTGTACAAGTGAATTATAAACTAGAATTACTTAGCATGCACATTAAATTAATCATGAATTGATAGATACTTTATAATAATTGTAGTAAACATATGAAATATTATATAAGTGTTATAGGTAAGAGCTTTTTTTTCATAACTGATTTGAGAGTAGTATTATACTGTACTATTTGAGCGTTAATAAAAATAAAATAATCAATTAATCAATATCACAATATTATACATAGAGTTACAATGTTTTTGTTTTATATTATGACACAATAGTTATTTTGTTCGCACAAGTTTTGTCATAATCAATCAAATCGACTAACTATCATTCACATACTATTATTAAATAATGGACAACATTTCTACAATAATATAGAATATTGTACTGACAATTTTGAATAATATATGAAACTCGTAATAATATCATAGTTAGGTACCTATTTATAAATACACGAATGATTTTTTTTTTTAAATTGTAGATTCTGAACTCTGCAATAATTTATTAACGCATAATTTATAAGGAAATATAATATAAACGTAGTGTTATGCAGAATAGTTTACTGACTCGAATTACCTTAGAATGTTTTGGTTCTGAGCCTACATATTTATAAGGATGATCAGATAATATTATAATGTGTCTATTTCATCATAATAAAGGAGTAAACTATTATTTAAACAAATTACATATAATGTATGAATCTGTTTTTTTTCGATTCCAAGTACCACGGTGTTAATAATATTATTATATGCTTGTTACAGAAACCTTAATCAACAATTTCCACGTCTTTCTCAAAGCTTCTTATCTAGTAGGAGATAAAGTTTTGAAGCTGAAGTGATCTCTCCCTCAAAAAAAAAAAAAACAAACAAATATAGCAAATCATCTTTTGTATTAGACTATAATACGCATTATTATAGTAAAAAATACATTAATTGTCACAAAATATAATAAAATGCAATGATGATGTTTTTTTTTTTTTTTTTCATGGATTTGATTGTTATGTTGGATACATAATTATATCAATAGTTGTACATGATAAGATTTGTGTCAATCGCCAGTCGATTATTTTGACGAATATTATTTTTAGTTTTATATTAGTCGCGGTTATTAGGTCGGGTGATCATAGACTGTATAGTGTGTAGTCTTTGATCGATAACAATAATAAACGTTACTGTCGATTCGGTGTAGTATATTAACTACATCTCAGCGTATTCGTGTATAGGGGAAATGTGTAACAATTAGTAAGCCACCACGGGCAAAAAGAGTCAAGTATATTGTTTATTATTTCGTGTAGGTACATCTCGAAATTACGTGTTTATATTGTCGAGTAAAGAGGTACGAGTCTTGAATGAAATTGGTCCTGTAATATAATATAATAATATTATACATACAAAAAACGAAAACCCGAGCAGGGCGGATTGGATCGAGGAGACGTGTGAGCATACATGAGTCAGCGGCTGGCGCGCGTGTGATTCTGCGATGACGATTTGATGATACTTTTAGCGTCTATGACGGACCAAAAACGTGATAAGAATACGGAAATGCTCTCGGAGCGACCGAGTGGAGGTGGAGGTGAAAAGCGACTTGGTGACAAGTGTGCATGGGTGGCGGGGGTGTTAAGACGACGACGATGACGGTGGGAAATCGACATCTGCTCGAGGGTCGATAGCGAAAACTATACTCGTGCGGTCTTATACACACGTGTTTCATTTTTTCTTTTTTTGATCCGCTTTTCGTTGGCCAACTTCAGCATATTGGATTTTGAATTACAATCACCCCACCCCACCACCGCCGCCGCCTATGATCCAGACTCGTGGTGGGTCCCCCGAGTAAGATTGTATATGCTCGGGCATACTACTCGTATACAGGTTAGTCTATAAAACCTTAGTGGGACGTGGAATTTTATCCGACTAGAGTCGTGTGCTATAAAATATTATTATGACGAATGATAAGAATATTATTATGTGGAACGCATTTACGGTCGTTTGGTTTCTTTTCTTTTCCCCAGAAGTCGATCGATACCTCGAGCAGATCGACCGAATCGACAGTACCACAATTTAATATTTATTATTTGTTTGTACCTACCTATATATTATATTGTTTTGTTTTATAAGATAAGGAATCATATATTAGATACGACCTGTACAACAGCTACCCCAATATCGTTCTCACAGTTTTATAATGTTCGATAACTCTTTTTTGTCGAATAATGACAATACAATATTATTACAACTATTATGAACAATTTAAATTACAAATAGTTTATTATTTAATAATAATATATCCTACTTATGATTTTAGAGAGTTTGGCCATTATATAACGGATTACAATCATGTCCACGAACTTATAATCGACGTTTAGTTAGAGCTTTGATTCGACATAATAATTATTCGTTACTTAGCCGGTACTTGTCACGTGTACAGCTTTTATTTTTAATAAAATACTACTATTTCGAGGGACATTGAATCCTGTTTGAAATTGCACTTATTTTGATTAGACTTCTGCACTTTTTGATACGCGTTTTAGTGTAATACATATATTATTTCGCACGTGTGGTATAAAGTCATATTTTCATCGATAAAAGCAGTGACTAAATCTGTTTTTCGGTACTTATATCAGCTCATAAGGTCGCTGCTAGTTTGGGAGTATGTAAATTCTACTGACTATGTCCTTTTTAAACCTTTTTTCATGTAAATTCCACCGGTACGTTTTCAGTACCTAAAAAAAAATGTAAACTCCACCGATTTAATTTTATATATTTTTTTTATTTTAATATTATTTAAGTACATTTATATACATAGATATAGATACTATTATACCGGTGCAATTTACATTTAATAAAACCCTAAAAACCTTAAAATTGACCACCTGAAAATCGGTGGCATTTAAAATCGTCCGCTAATTCGACACCAAATTGAAGCCACCGCGAATAGGATACATTTGAGATGTATGTGAATGTTTCATCTTGTTTCTCTATGGGAATCTATCGATTTTTATTCATTCTCGTCGCGTTTGTCAAGACATACTTTGCAGTTTCGTAATAACATAATGCAGGGAGGTTTGCATATTATATTTAAGTATTCTATGGGAGTGTATAGCAATATTATATGTATTATTATAATACCTCTTGCGGTAGCTGTTTTCGTTTCTTGATACATTTTTACAAAAATATCCGGGAGTCTGATAAAAGAATAACTTCGTCGTATGCGGATAATAACATAACTGCGTTGTGTATTATTATTATTATAAATATTGTTGCCATAACTTAAACGTTTTCAATTCCGTTTACACTACACTGTGGCAGTATCGCTGAACGGTTTTTTTTTTTTTTTTATTATAATACAGTGTCATATGAAACGTATTAAAACCTTAATAATCATTATTAGTATTAGCGGTTCGAACTGTTTTGCAAAGAAAGTCTATTTTGTTATACCAACTATGATTTTATTTTCCAAATGCGATGTGTCTGCAGATCGCTATACATATAAGATAATTAAAAAACTTACTTATTATTCCACGTAGAACCATTTATATTATAATATTATAATAATCTATGTTCCTCTTTCGTGCATATGACACTTTAGGTACACGAGTTAATAGCTAATAGTCTACATTTTAAACCGTTTTTCATGAATACATAGTACCAATATTATGGTTTATATATATATATATAATCAATTCACAATTATTTGTGATAAAGCTTGAACGCATAACATGATTCAATAGCCAGCCATGCCTAATAATATTATATTCTCTATACAATTATTATTTACCTCTCAGAGAAATTAACTCTTATCGTTTTGCTTTTAAATAATTAAAATAATAACATTTATGTTTTGATAAATTTTAGCAAATACAAACAACTATATATTCGTTTTCTACAAAGGTACTAAAATTGATTAGCATATATTAAAGTCTGTATTGAAATCAAGGTATCCTTTGACTGATGAAACATCACTCATTTTCCCATACTTAGGAATACCTATGAATATACACATTTTAATAAACAATATACATCAATCAGTTATTAACGAAGGACTAAAATAGCTAAAATACAATATGATGATATACTTATCATTAGGATTAGGGACTTCATGCCCTAAAAAAAAATCATAAACATGTCATTTATGCCTTAAATAATCCCTAAATATCACATATTAAAATATGCATAAAAAAAATTCATAGTATTTAATAAAACTTTTTTATTATTTTAATATCTAAATAATATTAACATCATTATAATTTTTTTTAACTATTAGGAATCACATGTATGATATAACAATATGAGTGATCGGTGAAGATAACACAAACACTAATTTTATATAAATAAAACCATCAAAATAATATTTCAGGTCCAGGACATCTATTTAAAACTATTCTTTTTTATAAAATATTTATAAAATTTAAACTTTTATATCGAAATTGATCAATTATGTAAAATACTTATCTATAAATTTTGAATATAAACTTCGTATTGTTATGAAACTAATTTTTATATTACTTAGCTATATTATGAATGGTTATTGAAAAAAATACAAACTCCTAGAAGTTTCTATCCCTACTCACCATGCTTATAATATATATATATATATATATAAAATATATTATGTATATATATTAGCAAGTATTATGTGGTAACCAATGAATAAATAAATAAATAACAAATACATATTTTTAAGGTTTGAGTAGTGTTATCTGATTGAACATCAATCAGGTGGACCTATTCGGTGCGTTGACGATAGAGCAATAAAGTTACCATAGAAACATAATAATTTAGTAGGTTATACATTAGCACTTATAAAAAACAGCATATTAATAATATTATAACACGCTGTACATTATAATATATAATATTTTAAACATGCGTGTTACACGCGTTAAGCAATAAAATAAAATACACGATATCATATTTTCACTCAAATATTATACTAATGTTGAATAGCTGTGATTTAGCGATGTGCATAATATTATTTAAGAATTACGATATTGTTTTTCATACTATAATATTTAACGGTTGTATAAAAACAAAATATCACGATACTTTTTAAACTACATTTGGCTGATTTTTTTTCACAGATATAGAAATATTGATATAAATGTTTAAACGTAAGATGTGTTGTTTATAACTGTATACCAGTAAAACCGTGTCATCAATTCATTACTATGCCGATACCAATTACCGCGACTTTGATTCATCACCGGTATACAACAGATATACCCAAACGATATACCAATAAGATGCATATAATGTATGTAATGAAATGCAATAATACCGATTTTGGGCAAACATTTTCACTACTTACCAGCTATTTTGCAGTTTATATAATATACAATATATACCGAAAAATCATCTTCATATTCGGTGGTATAATAGCTATCCAAATCGGTAAAATATAACACCAAACAACTAAAAATAACTAATTCAACGTCAAAAGATAATATAATCATAAATCCAAACGAACATTACATTTAATTCCAATACAAAAACATTTAACATAATATTAATATGATGAAGGTACTTGCATCATTTTAGACTTAATTTACTACTTACTATATATGTTTTTTTACTATAAAAACTGTTAAACAATTGATTTTTGGATACATTTTTGCTTCATGAACTTAAAAAATTAATTTTTTAGCCCGTCCTTTCCACAATATCTATACATGATTGTCGACAATAACTGGCAATATATCAATGTATTCATTATGAGAAATAGACAAATTAATTGTTTTTTGGTATTATCTGATTTGTTCATTTCTTAATCTCAATATTAACTAGGTACTAGCTCAGTGTTTAATATGCATAAAATTTATTACCTTCTAAAAAACCATAAACTGTAAATTATGAAAAAATTAGTTATGATATGGATTACTTATATTCATATTTTAAACAATTATCAGTCATTAATTTTCTATAGGTATACTTGTATACCGTGTATAAAATAATAATTTCGATTAGCTATAATTATCATCAATATAAATTAAAATTGATCAGCTTTTTAATGAAATTTTATAAATGTTAATAAATACCATGCAGGCGTAAATAAATCTACTTGAAGTTCATTATAATTTATTCTTTAATTTTATCATATTAGAGGTAATTATAAATAAGTTTACAATTTCCCGGTAGGTATTATAATACGCATTTTATTCTTTGCATAACTACTAATGTGCAGTTCAAATGTTCGAATGTTTAAACGTGTCGAAACACATCATTCCAAACTCTTATTGAAAAAACAGTGTTTTATCATTATTGGAAAAACAATAATACTACATTTAACATTTGTTTGTACTATTTGTTATTCCGTATTAATTTCTAATGATCATTTAAATGCTATTCATATTTTCAAAATTTAAGCATTACTTATAATAAACCTGATGCCTAAGGCTTGTTCATAATTTATACTATCAGTAATTTTGTGATTAAGAAAAAAAAATACGAAATGACAGCAAGATGTATGATGCGTAAGATAATTTTAAAAAACCTTTATCATTATGTCTGTTTTATCTTTTATTGAATTGTGCATTTACTTTATCTTTTATTCTTGCCATATTGATCAAATTATGTTCGTGAAAAAATGGCTTTATACTCGAGATAAACATCACGTTCACTGCATAATACTCTATAAATAAATATTTACATGGATGAAAAATAATCTGTATGTCTACTCTATACCTGTTCTGATATAATTGAACAACAATTATTTACCATATTCTTTAATAATAAATAAACAATATTATATTTTATGGAATATAATAGTTTATATTTTGATTTATAAATGTCAAATATTGACATTAATTTATAAATCAAAACTAATTCAACAGCAAGAGACATAGATATATTGATACAATTAATTGTTTTAATAATGGGAAATCAATGACTATGGACATTTTAATTGTCCGTTTTATTGTTTCGACGGTAACATTATTAAAATCAATGATGAGTTATCAGTTTAAACAATCATTATTGATGACGTAGTTATTTTGCATCACTGTAAATCAGTAGTTTCTGGTTTAGGCATAGGAAATGTCCTTTGTAGGAACATTTATATTTAAGCATTTAGTATTGTTTAAAAATTATTATTTAGCAAAATGATTCTATGTTTTTATGTAAGGCTCTTGCCGTTTAAACATTCGATTTTTTTTTTTAATTCTTCTGTACATTTAATACTTTATTGCAGCAATAATGACCATTTAACTCGATACACATATATGGTAGTAAACTTCAGTAATTAAAAAAAAGAAACCATCATTATTATGAACGTAAAATAGTAGTTACTTTCATATATTATACGGTTTTAAATTCATACATATAAAATGTGAGCTTCAAGTCGTATTTTGGTTTATATACATTTAACGAGTGGATTTTAAATTGAATTTGAATTTTTTATAGCAAGAACATTCAAAAAGAAAAGAAAAAAGAAAATTTATCTCGAATAATGATTTAAAAATAGTAAAAAAAAAAAAAACAAAGTTTTTATAGTACGTTAAATTAATAATATATTCATGATATAGGATTAGTTTATGGATATCCCTAAGACTTAATCGGAACCAAAGACATTTTTTTAATAAATTTAGAATGACAGCGTTGCTTTAATATTAATCGGATTTCGACCACATTCGATATTAAATCAAAATGTATATTTATCTTAAATTTTATTTTATTTTACTACAAAATCGTAATATAAAAATATAATATACCTTATACATTCTTCACGTCACAAACATGTAACATAAGTCAACGAATGAAAACAATATAATGTAATTCTCGATAGGATTTACGCAATTGTATTAATATAATTCAGTTAATTTTAGTCATTCGAGTTGACCTGTCATGTATAATTTAAAAAAAAAATAATGCATTTATTTATTTACTGTTACGGTGATATATTATTGATCGTATTTTTTTGTAACAAAGTAAAATACTTATATAATAAAAAATGTTTTAGTTTTGGTCTACTTTAATATACGTTTCACGAGTATCTCAATATTTAGTAATATTTGATATTATCATACATTGTGCATAATCCATTAAGAAAATACTCATTTAAAATCTGTGTTGCAACTAAAATATTATTGTATTATACCCAACATACATTATAATAGACAACAGGTATGGCGTATTTTAAAAAAAAACGATGTCGTCGTTGTCGTTGTTAGTGATAAACAAAGACTGAAACCTTTGTAAGAAATGATGATGATTGTTGCCGAAATGCGTTTTTTTTTTTTGATATTATATTGTATAATATTCACTACTGAGATTTTAATTTTTCGTATGAATAGAATTTAATATTATTTTTATTTTGTCCTACTTTATCATTGTTCCTGTTTATTAAAATATGCTCATATAATTAATTGAACGAAATAATAATATAATGTATGATACTGACCTATGTTATTGTTGTGGAACAAATTAAAAACGTAAAAACTACAAAATATGATATCTATCGATCAATATCAATGTTTAATGCTGATGGATTTTCTATTATTGGTATCTTTATGTTCGTATTGTTATAACCTATTGTTTAAATAACAAATAAAGTAATTGAAAAATATTTCAACGAATACTGCTATACATGGTGAATTGGTTCCAATTTAAAATGTTGTTAACTGACATATATACTAATGTAACCCAACCTCTTGTTTTTACTTTAATTGTTTTAGGTTGTTGTAAAAGAAATCAAACGAATTCTCTCAAATTCTATACAAAGAAGATAACCCGAATAGAGAGGATGGAATGTCCAAAGGGGAAAAAAATATTACTCACCAGCTCTCAGTCGTTCATTTATATATATATATATATATAAATAAACATCCAGCTTATATTTTTGGGGTATTTCGATGATTGTGGAACGGTTATTGAAAAAATAAAACGAAGAATAAAATTCCTTGCGATAAACCACTCATCCACCTTCACGGTACGCATGGATGCCAATATGAGAAACAATTTCGTTGCGATGTTTAAAAAATATATATGTATATGTTTAAACCTAAAAACACCATCCGTAAAAGTATTATTTACCATTAAATATTATTTACCGGTTCGCATAAATTTTTTTTTCATTTTCATGCATTATAAAGGCATTTGTAAGTGAACACTTCTGATCCGACCACGTGCAGTGTCTCGTGATAATAGTTATAATAATAATAATAATAATAATAATAATAGTAATAATAATAATAAAAAAAAACAATAGTAATAATAAAAAATAATTTCAAAAATAATAGTAAGAGTATTAGGTAATAATCATAAAAATAATTCAGCTATTGAACACATTTTGCGACGACTATTGATTGAGGGGGAATTTAGCGGCGGTAAAACTTTAATCCTAACCGTATAGGCCGGAGTAGCATATTCGTGGTAACAAAACTTCCACCGAAATAAATAAATTTAATTTTTTCTATTTTGATCAACAAAAAATTGCCGTATTTAAATTATAAATAAAAAATAAAACGTTCAGACGGTGAGTGGGGACGAAAAAAAATCGTATAATCGACGATTGCCAATCACGAGACGTGTTTTCAATAGTGCAGCTCTACTCGATATTATAACGACGTATTCTTCAATTGTACGTTTTCGGTCATTTATCTTCCGTTTACAGAACTCGAACGTTTCGGGAATCGATAAGTCTCCGGCATGCAAAGTTTGTTTCGAACAAACAATGCGTGATCAAATAGTCTCAGGTGCTCTGGGAAAAAGAAAAAAGGTCCCGAGACGCACCCGCACGATGTCCGTACAGCGGAAACGCGCTTTCGGCGCATCAGGCGAAGTTTATATAACGTTATCTGTGCGTTTCTATTATAAGAGCGAGAGCGACGCAAAAAGAAATCGAAACGGAAACGTTTAGAAAGCCGTTTGAAATTCGCAGGCAAACACGCTCGGGCCCGCGAAATGGGCCTCGGCGGCGAGTTAAAGCGGACGCACGACCATACGCGCCCGGAAAACTTTGCGCGTCGCCACTGGACCTTTCCGCCGCGGCCGCGGCGACTGCTACGACAGCGAGTGTCACCGAACGTGCGGCGGGTCGTTCGCCGGCCCGAGCTGACCCACGATTGTTATTGTTATTATTGTTATTCGACCCGGCACGACGCGTATCGTTTTAGTAATAATAATAATAATAATAATCGTAATGACAACAGTAATAAAACGAAAATTAATAACGCCGACGTACGCTACAAACGTAACCTTGAACACGTCGAGTTGAAAATTTATTTTGAAATTTTATTCTTCTTAACATTATTGGTTTTTGAGGTTTCGCGGTTGGTTTACAAGTATAACGTCAAACAAAACATTTATATTTTAAAAAAATATATATATATAATAATAATAATAATCTTGTTATATAGTTATTTTTTTTAATTTGTATAAAGTTAAATTTTTATTATTCGTTTAAAAATCAGACGACAGTGAATATGAACTAAAACTAAAATAATATAATCTGCACGTTAAATTATAAAACGTATTATAATTTATCAACCATAAATAGTTGTGACTAACCGACTTATGATATTGTATTAAAACTAAGTACAGTGTAATTTATAATAACCTCATAAAAATAAATTACTAAACGATTGTGGATATATCTCAAACAACGAAATACAATAAAAAACGAAGTAAACGAAGGAAAACGTTTATACACTGAACATGCATACTGAATTAATAATTAAAAACTTTGTTAAAAACATATAAAAATGCACATATATTATCGAAGTAAACTCATTTGTATTTCCTATATTTATGTTCTTTGGCAGCCAAAAATAATATTATATAACAAGTTCGCAGTTTTAAATACAACGATAAAGGTTAAACATGCTATCGTTTTATAATATCGAGGGATTTAATCGATGAAAAATTGTAATATTTTCTAAATTTTCAACTTTTTAAAAACGTTTAGGAAAAAAAAATAAAATATTCACGGGAATTTGCTTCACTGCGCGGAACGTCTGAGGTGGTCTAGCTCAATCGCATACAATATTATAGTATATTACTCGCCAAAGTATTTGATTAGAGTTCAGACTCGCAAATTGCGCGTTGTGTTTGAACATTATTTTATATTATTATATTATCATGTCGGTGCATTTAATACTGATAATTTAATATTACGGCAGCGTACAACAGCTTGCAGCAGCTAAACCTACGCCAGTGCAGCGCTCGTCGCCGACGATGAAACTATAATATTATTGATTCCGTCTGTCCACCGCGGGACACTTATTTGAGCGTATATTTTCCATTATTATTATTATTATATTAACGTCGCGATCCACCCCGACTGTGGTACCGTTTTAAAAACATTTATTACGAGCTCGAGGGTCAGATACGTAGGTAGGTAGGCGCACACACACACAGAATATGACAAAAATCTCTGTTTCTTGATATTCGATCGGACTACAAACTATAAATACACACATACACGCATCCGGTGAAATGGAGTTTGAATTTTGGATTATGATTCCGAGCATATTTTTTGTTTGACTTTAACCCATAATAATATATTACTATGATATTATAGTTGTATATGCATACTCTTTTTATTATTATTATTATTTATTTTCCAAACATTGATTACATTATCCAATGCACGATACGGCGGCACTTATTATTTTCAAAGTTACGAGTGCGCCATGTTTTTGCAACGTTTCACATATATTTCCGCGTCGAGTTTATACTTACTGCATATTACGTTGAGAATATTACGTTTTTTTTTTCTCGGGAAATTTTCGGGAATTCATATTCATTACGGGTACGATTGGGATCGACATAATCTATATAATAACTAACAACTAAAGTCGTATTACGTACAGTAATTTATTTTTTACTTAATGTGTTTTGAGCATAGGTTGAGTTACGTAAAAATGTATACGCGTTGTGCAAGTTTAGAGTACCTATTTATTTATTTACGTTATTTTAGAAGCTAAAATATTATAATATATATTTCCGAGAAAATAAGAAACGATTGGAATCATATCTATCCTTCAGTTAAACAAGTTTTAAATTATTCGAACAGTCTGAAAAAACAACTTAACTGATGTATAAATTCATCAATCAAACTTCAAAATAGTTTTTGTTTTTTTTTTTTTCATTCGATTGGTTTGTCTTATCAGGCAACATTAAATGTCATATAGTCCATAAGGTACTAAATATATTAATATATTTTGATATACTATTCAAAAGTTATTTAAAACCATTTTAAATGTGTAATTAAAAAATATAATATATTGATCTTAAACTTTTATTTAGTCAAAGTGTAAAATTGTATACGTAATAAATATGAGTATTGTGTAATTATTTGTGTATTTTTTAATATTGGATATTCAGAAAATTTAAACTTTTAAGGGGTTTAAAATGTTTAGATACTAAACTAAGTATTTAATAGTTTGAAAATTGAATGCTAACTATATTAGAACATTGATTTTGACTAAATATTGTAATTTTGTAATTTATAATAATTACAGTTTTTTTATAAAAAAAAAATACGCTCATTTATCTCATATGGCTAAATCTCGTACAAAAATAAAAAATACATTTTGAATTATTGTTGGCAAGGTTTTATTTTTGCATTTTATGAATTTAAATGTTATGGTATGTACAATTTATTATAATAGTTAATTCTATAAGCACATATAGCAGTAAGTGAAATGTGAATACGGTTTTTCAACTAATACCGTTTTATAATATTTACTGTATTAAATAACTTTTTGAAAACCAAAAATAATATTTTGATTTCAATAAAATTGATTGATTTGATTAATAATCGAAACATCTAAAATGTAAAATTAATATAAAAAAAATTTTGTCGTTAAAACAAATAATTATACATTTTCAGTTTAAAAATTATTACAACTGTAATTTCTGATGTTTTAAACACATCAAAGAATTACGTGATTCTAGTAATCCAATAAATTTACAATGTATGGAAGAAGTTTAAAGTTTTAAGAAAAAAAAAGTTAATTTATTGGATTTTAGCACTCAAATAGGAAATAGTCACCGGAACCCCATCGCATCAGTTCACGAGCACGAACACATTTTGTAAAATGTGAAATGATTGAACAACTACTTTTTATAAAGAACCAGGAAATTGCTATACTGGTGATGAACTGCATAAATTTATAATTTATTGATAATTCCAACGCGTATAATAGTATAATATAGCCAATAAATCATATAAAATAAAATACAAAGGTTGTTTGATATTATAACTAAAAAGTATTCCATAAATAATTAATATAACTTAACCATTAGGTATATGATAAGTAATTAAACGGCAAAACAATAAATGATAAAAAGTAAAATCCGTACGTTTTGAAATTGTATAGTGATGAAATAAAGAATGAATTGTACTATTATGGCATCAATGATCATTATAGTGAAAAAAATTGAAACCTAGAGAGGTAAAAATGTATGTTTAATTTGTTTTAAACTGATGGATAGAGCAGCATACCTAATTAGCAAGTGAAAAATAGAAATAAATTAATGGTTAAGAGACTATTAATATGACATAACATTTTTTGAGGTTTATTATTTTTTATTGATAGAAATATTATTATGTATAACTAATAACTTTATGACAGTTATTATTCATATCAGTCCTTCCACTTTAATGAAACGTTTTAAACGAAAAAAAAAATAAATGATAACAATAGTTTCACCCTTTTTTTCGTAATAATAGTAATTATCTAATGCCTTCGTTGACTATATATATACGGTACACGATGGTAATGTATAACTTAAATATAAAATGTACTCGAATACAACAACGATAAAAGAAAAAGTATACCCTAAATAAAAGATGAATTATGTATAAAGTAAGTATTTATCCAATCTACTACGCCACTGCTTAATATATCAAAACGCCAGAGATATTGTTGGAATTTCTTTTCTTTATCTGGAGTAATTGTAATCAGAGACCAGTCCAATATGTACTCCCATAAATAAAATATAAATTATATGCCGTTTCTATATAATATTGTTCTGTAGAAACCGGTTATAACGACGTGGGACAGAATAGTCGTTTTAAAATGGTCCGATGCGTATATGGACTTGTTTAATAATCAGTAGATTTATATATATATATATATTAAATTACTAGATAAAATCAATAAAAAAAAATAATTAATGGAAGTGATATATTTAATAAAAAAATTACTATTGTGTATACCTACTAATAATAACAGTTAAATTATTTAATAGACCTTATAAAAATCATTATTATGATTAAAAACTTCCTAATTTAGTGGGTTTTGATATTTTTCTGAAAAAAATAATATAATTATAATGGTTAAATAGTATAAATATTTTGGTCTTTTTTTGTTGGGTTATGTTTGTTTTATTTAAATTCCGTTTATTAGGCACGCGTCATTTTTTAGTTGTTTTAATTATCATGCGGGCACTTTAATGCATTTTATAAAATGTCTTAGAGACATTTTATTCTTAATGTCTGTTAAAAGCACTCAACTGAGGTAACTATTTGATTCAAAAGTGTACATTGTTGAAAATACGAGTAAAAGAAACTTCTTTTAAGGTAATTTAATGTCTAGGAACCCACGGTACTCTGTAGCGTGAAATGAATAGGGCCGAAGGGAACAGTATTTTAGGTTAGAGTACACACAGAAATTGTTCACTACTTTTTTAATTTACAGAGATACAATTATATACAACACTATCGCTAAATAATTCATCTGCATACTTTAAAGTACCTAATGTGTGAAACTTTTTCCATAATTTTAAGACTACGAAATAAAACATGATACGTGTTTTCTTCATATAATATAGAAATTAATGCTCTCAAAAACAAAATCACATCATACCTTAATATTATAACAGTTATACAGATGTTGTATTATTTTTTAATAAAATATATAATGAACCTATATGCTTATTCGACAGGTTTAGTACATAATTATTATTAGAGGAAATTGAAATGAAAACAGTTCATAATTTATTATGTTATGTTTTATGTTTGCATTGGGGCAAATTTGAGTATGCCAAACGCACTTAAAATTCAACCGCGTTGTGTTTATAATACTATTGTATTCTGACTTTAATCTAAGTATGATTATTCCATAGTTTTCGGTACATTGAACACCTTGAATGCACCTTGTTTATCTTTTAATAATAACCTAAATGGCTATATTATGTACCTACCCATCTGAAGTCGTAGTAGTAGTAGTAGTAGTAGCATTTTATTGGATATATTAATTTTTTATACTTTACGCTAAGGTTTCAAAATAAATACAAATGTATACAATTATTTGTTTATTCGAGTGCAATAAAAAAAAATTAATGTCGTACATTTAATATGAATATACACATATTTTATTATAATAAGTAATTAAAAATATAGCATCGCACATAATATGGGATTTAAATACAATGCAGTTTAATACGCATAATACCATTCCCGAATGTTGTTAAAATGGTATATTTAATATTATATGTATATATTTAAACTTTTCTTTTCAAAAAAAAAGATAAAATAGAAACACTTTAAGAAATGTATAATGCAGTAGGTTGGTACGCGGGATGGAAGTGAAAACTTTTTTCCATAGCGGATTTATTATGTTGGATACTATAAGGTACACATGAAAGGAATATCTAAAGATACTCAACAATATATGCATTGAAATTTCTTGAATAGTTTTTATTTTGAACAAGAGTATAAATTAATAATTTGGACAAATCTAATAATTCGCACCTACCTACTATGAATAAAAAGGTAATAATAATACATTTGAATATCCGTCGTGGAGGTTCTAGACACATTTTTTTTAGTACAAAAACTCATTAGACAGAACTTTCAAAATTCCATTTAATATTCTATATAATATTCAGACACTATTTAAGTTCCAAAGTGAAATAACTATAGTGTAAATATAACATAATAGTATATATAAAAAGAAAATATCACGTATAGTCGTTTTTTTCTAATATAAACGTATAATATTTTACGTTACTTTTACAATGTTGTAAATTTTATATAATATGTTATAATGTATTGCGTTTTATACAAAACAAACAACAATAGAGATTGTCACGAGTAATCGATTTAAACAATAGTTATTTGAATCTTAATTTTTTTGAACAATAATCAATCTATAGATTGATAAATGCATAAATCGAGTACAACAATACGAATGATAGTGTTTACCTTCAACTAATATCATTTTTGGTAGTATTAAGTAAGAATTCGGCCGAGTGACACTTCTATGTCTGATCACAGTAACCGGCGTTCGATGATTGAACGTTTTACACAAGTTAATGTGAACATGAAAATTGAAAATGGGTGGGGCCAAAAGTCTTAGATGGAGTTCTAATAGCATAATTGTGTTACGGTATGATATTAGGCGTTTAAATGCGGCTCTGATTGGCTGTATTTTATCTAACTTGTACTTGACATAATTAGTTATTAAAAAGATTATCATAAATATTGGGAAATAGCGTTACTTTCACGAAATAGTTGTACCTAGATGATTCAAATTATAACAAAACGAGTGATCCACGAAGTGATCTATTTGAGTGTCTACACTCATTATTTCGAATTTCACTTATTTTTAAACATTTTTTTTTTCATATAATTTGATGTAATTTCCAACAATGTGGAAAGAAAATAATGTCCGTCAAATTATAATATAAAAATGGTATAATTATTGGTATAACATGTGCGACATTAATTAATAGGTACTTATTTATGTATTGACATAAAAATAAGAAGTTACATTGGAAATAATAATAGTATTACTATTATATAATATTATAAGTCATCTGAGAATTTTATTACTGACATAAATCATTTTACAAACAACTGCAAATAGTTCGTTTTTATTAACATCATTAATTGTTGAGCCTATTTTATATTTCGCAAACCCGATACAATCAAACGTACTGTACATAACAAAAGACAAGCTAGGTAGTCGATGATAATAATAATAATAATAATAATAATAATACCATGAAGAGTAGTAGGCACACGTGCCACTTAATTTTCAAGGAGAGAAACGAAGAGAGATACTGCATTAAGTCTGAAATGAAAAGATGCCCAAAATTAGCAATTTACAGTCGACGTCGACGTCGAAATTGAAAAAGTCAAGTATTTTCAGTTTATTTAACGGAAGACATAACCGTAATACCTTCTTAGTAAATATGGACGGATGATTTTCTTTTTGGCCGATAAAACCACTAAAGAATAATATTTTGCATTGTTTCTATCTTCATTTATTATTATTATTATTATTTTATACATATCGTGTATAAAGAATACATTTCGTTCAATTGAAAGTCATCGTTTATTTTTATGTTTATGAAAAAAAAAGAAGATATATACATTCGATATTTGCATAATTGAACGCAGTTCGGAAGCCGGCAAAACAAAACAGTCTGGTCTCGAGCGTAAAAATATGGATCCATCTAACCATGAAATTCTACGTTGCTTTGTATGAATACGAATGACGGGGATAATGCTGACAATTCGAGCGAATTAATAAGTGAAAAAAATAAACCGTATAAAACAAATAATTTATATGCACGAAATAAACTAACCGTAGGTGGGTACATTTAACAAAAAAATTGAATAACACAAGGTGGATGGATTATTGGCGTCGACCTTATATTTTAATTGCAATTGCGATTACGACTAGTTATATTAATTATAACGATAAATTTAGCACATTTATTTTTACATTATGTAGCATATTTTTTTTTTTTTTTATTAAAAAACGTGTAATTCATTTCACCTGTTTTATATCGAAATGAAAATTCACATTAATTTGTTTTGCGTATAACTTGTAATATATACACATACCAAATGTTCCATTCTAGCAATTAAATTACATTTTGTCATTAGGTAGTTATAGATATAATTATTTTTTCTTTCGTTAAATATAAAATAATTATAAGTTGAATAATAATTGATAAAAAACGCCACTAATGTAACATATTATTATCTTTAATGTTCGGAATATTATTATTAAAATTATTATTAATAATAAATATAAGTTGTTAATATCCCAAATAATAGTCTATATAATCCAACCATTTCAATATTTACTTAGGCACGTAATTTAAGAAATTATAAGTAAATATTACACAACTTGAATTGTAGCAAGTATAATAGTTATTAAATAAAAAAATAACATAATGTGAAAAAAAATTTAAACACTTTAAGATTTGAAACAATTAAAGAAAATATCTTTGTTTCATTAAACTATAAATAACTCCTAATATAATCAATAAAAATGAGATAACCTACCTTTAAAATTGCTTTAAATATCATACCATTTATTCATTGTTCAATATACTGTCTTAAATGTCAGCCTTTTGTTTTTAATATTTATTTTTATTATTCTTACTGTGATTTTATTCATACTCTGATACATTTAAGAATAGAAATAAAAATAACGAACAATTGTTAAAGTATTTCAATTTAATTAATGGTTTTCACACAAAAAAAATATTAGTAAGTATTTATTAAGTTTAGGTATTTAGTTTATTATGCTTTTAAAGTGAAATATACCATCATTAATAAATACTCGTGAAAAGAAAACTCTATTGTATCTCACCGTGCAACGCATTATAGCCCATTTTTTTTTAAATTGAATTCAAAACGAATGCAAAAACTTTAATCAAATGTGAAATCCGCAGTCTTAGTTTCTTAACTGACCATCATACTAAGCAATGATCATCAATTTATCAATACGGCAAAAAGTTTAAAAAAAATGATTGAATTCCGGCGGCAAGTATTGAGCTTTTAGAACAAGTTTTATATCTCGCAAATCAAACCCCGAGCACGGTAAAAATGCGCACATGGTGTTATAATAAATTAAGTTATAAAAATTGTTAAATTAACGTTGAAAAGAATTATTTATCGAAATTTTGAAACCGCTAATCAGGTCTATTACGTATATAATACTATCGTGAAATAGTATTTTTATCCATTTAAAGGGGCGAAAGGCTAATGATCAATTAGCGTCCTCCATCGCGATCAAAGGATCTAAATCAAAGTATTAGTTTGATCAGAGATTATGCCACTGTAATAATAGCGTAGAGCCATCATATTATTACTACTGTGAGAGCAAAGTTTTTTTTATTTTTTCGTCGAAAAAGTACCGTGACAAGTAAGAGTAGAGTGGAAGGAAAAACGGTTCTAAAAATCCGGATTCATATCGCACGCGCGCGTAAATTACTATCGACGTGTGTGTGTGTGATATTTATTTTTTTTTCCACTCCGTCGGCGAATCGCACCTCAGAGTATTAAATTCTCAAGAACTTCATTTAAGACCTTGGCGCTTTTGTGCAGGAAATCGCATGAAGCTTCTTATCAGCTGTCGAGGCTGAGCACACGTCTCGACGACACCTGCGCGGAGAAATTCGATTTTATGATCGATATTTCGTTGACGATATTATTGCAACGCGGAAAAAATATGATCACACTGTGCATGCAAAATAAAAAATAAATACCTATATATTCCATTTTAATGCCGCGATGCACTGGAGTTTAAACGGGAAAGATTTATGACGAGCTACCTTACACATCGTGTGCGATTTATACATGCAATGCATTCGTTCAGATGGATTTCGACGAGCCTATCGAAAACGGAATATTATATTATTTATCATCATAATGTTATTTATCATTTAAATGTGTCGGAGGTACAGTTGTCGCCAGATAAATTGGCACGACGGCAGCGCTTTTCTGTAGGTGTAGCCCAAACTAGTCGTGGTTTGTTTCCACCGTATGACGTGCCTAAGTCGCGTCACCAATTTGTTTCTTATAAATTTATAGAAATGTCTACGTTTTTGTTTTGAAAAAGTCTTTTTCAGAATATTTGTTTTAAAATTATTAAATAAAATCAATTTTAAAATGTTTTGTCACAATTGTTGGTTAGTTTTAATACTCAATAATAACATCCAAATACGAAGGACCCTTGGTTTTCCGTTTTCGCGCCGTCGTGCCAATTTATCTGGCAACGACTGTACCTAAATTATACGTGTACTATATGTATATTTTACCACAAAGGATGTCTTCGGGCATGCCTAAAATAATATAATACACACGGTAGATATATTTAATAATAACGTTCGAGCCGAACGTGGACAGTGTGCAAATAATCAGATTATGCACAGTAGGTATACACGAGTTAATTATAAAGTATTTGATATTTACTTATGTGTACCCACTTAATATTATAGTATGTGCTTTTGATTTTACTCACGCAAACAATACGCAGTTATTGTATACACTATTGAATAGATTTAAAACTTAGAATTAGTGATTTCACACAACGTTTTCGTTTGTCAAACTATGTATTATGTCGACGTGTTTTATAAAATTAAAAAGTCATTTTAAATCAAAATTATTTTAAACGTTTACTGTACACGACCAATAGTTTTAAAATGCTTATAGAATCTGATATAGTTATTGTTTCGCTTCTCGATGGATCTGAAACTAGACAGCCTCCCTTCTCATATCAATCATCTTGTAAATAATTCTCCAATTTTTTTTTAATCGTATTTGTACTTAGTTATAGATTGTAATTTTTCTATTTTAATAATAATAATAAAAATATTATTGTTTTCCAAAATTATAATTATGTTAAATTAATTTTATATAACTACCATAGTGTAATGTTTAAACAATGAAAACATAAATAGAATAAATATATTTTAAATTTTATGGAAAAAATCTAATTCAAAGAATGAATTAAAAAATCGTCTACTATTGAAGGCCTTTAAATTATTTTATGATCTACGATTGTAAATAGTAATAATTAAGGTTGCTTACAATACGATGAAGAACTTAAAGCATTTTTTTACAATAAGGATTTTGTGATTTAGACGAAGTGGTAAAAGCATGTGTATCTCAAACATATATTATATTTCGTAAAAATATGAGTGGGTAATAGTTGTGTAAAACTATTTTATAAATTAAAAAAAAATATATATATAAAAATGAAAAAAACGGCATTTAAGTATATGTACGTGAAGTGTAGACACATTTGTTTTATTAAAACTTACACTTTGAAACACGACACACCAAACAGCCGAGTATATAAAGAAGAATCCATTATTATCACATATATACATAAACACATGTTGTACGAATATTTATATATATATGAATAGATGGATATGCCACGATTGCGTTTCATTCATGTACGGCGTAGATCGACTGGAAAACGATACCAGTTATTGCAAGTAGATATTATATTCTTATACAGAGTGATTCACCAAACACCTAACCCAATGCATCTTGCCGCATTTTTCTTCTACAATAATGCAGTTATACAATATTAGATTTTCGGAATTTTTAAGTATACTTAAAGACCATGTTATAAAATTATTGAGATTTTTTATGCCACTTAAGGAATGTGCTGTGGAGTTACACACTTCTAATTTTCAGATGAGAACTGCCATTTTTAAACTGTAAATTAATGGATATTTTTTTCTAAATATTTTGACATATTAGAATCGAAATTCGTACCGGTAGTTTTTTGAGTTATATGACTTTATGCTTACCGAGATCCATTATAAAATGGGTTTGGAAGTTATGGAACTATGAACATTTTAATTATTATTATTAATCCACCGAAATTAATAGTTTGTAAAAATGGTCCTAGTATAATAAACACTATATATATATAATAAATTTAATTTATTTCATGTTTTTGTAAAACCATTTTCAACTATTATTTTTAGTGTAAACTTTTGAACAACTGAAAAACTACTCAGAGGAAATTTGAATTGAGTACACTATCGCTATTTTTACTGTAAATTGTCCACTAAATAATTTACAGTGAAAAAGGCGGGTTGAAAACTGAAGTTTGTATCGGCACAGAACACCCCGAGGATAATGGCAAAAACTTCAATAATTCGAAAAAAACGGCCTATGAGAGAATATTTGAAAGTTCCAAGTATTAGTGTTCGAATGACTGCTGCATTGTCCAAAAAGCTGGGGGTGAATCACTCTGCGTCTGCACGTATTATAGGCATGCCCGATTCAATCCAAACACATTAAGACTATTGAGCCAGCACTACGACTAAATACCTACCGGAACTATGTCGTTAGCAGCAGTATGAATATTCGTACGAACGAAACAGCGACATCGCGACCGGGTTTGTCGGTTCGTCAAAATCGCAGAGCGTCCCAGCTGTAAACCTGTATACGCCATAATATCAATGCCACAATGGCTGATCGTCCCCGACGGTGCGCTCGACTGCAGGCCGGATACCGCAGCGTCATATTGAATTACGATAAATAATTGCTCGTCGTGGCGAGTGTGTACCTATTGTATCGGGTCGGATTATCGTCAATAATTAATATAATAATAATGATTATTATTATTATTCTCGACGAGACGGGCCTACAGTTGACGTCGTTTACGCGTAGCCATATTGCGCGACGTGATGTATATCGTATACGATAATATACCTATCGGGTTGGATTCCGATAATGATTATCATCGTTATCGAAAACGAGATAGTACGACTTCGACCGCAGTGTAGACGTATGGCCATTGTATGTGCGAGGTACGCACATCGCATATTATTATTAAGTCTGGCCGTAGACCAAATCGCCCATAACTTAATGATAATTCAATGTGTTTAATAATATGTCATGCGCTTCATGGATAGGTGGTACTTCACCGTTCACCGCGGTCTGCGACTGTTAGAAGATACGCCGGAAACTAAACAAAAACAACGAAATATGAACCGAAACGGCGTGTTAAATATAATAAAAAAAAAAAAAACAACCCCCATTCTGGCACATCGTCCACATAGTATACGATTGTCACAGGTGTCCGAGACTACCGTGACCGCTACGACTGTCGCGTTTCAACCTGTATAAGTGGGTACTTACATTTGATTAGGGATGCAAGATCAGTGATTTTACAAATATTTTTTTTAGTCGTTTTCGCCATAGTCATTAAAATCTAGTGTCCTCTCGTTTCAAATGTTTTTACTAATATAACGATATCGTTATAACATTGATACATGCACTATATATTTCGGTGTACTAATTATTTCATATTTATAGTGAGATAATCATTCATAATCGATTTTTTCATACCATTTAATATAATGTGAATGACCTGGTTGTCTTGATAAATGATCGTGGAGATTCGCAATTTCATATATGGTTCTTATTTTGAATAATGTACGCATCCAATGATTAACCTAACCTCGAATTATATTATAATCAGTCATTCTGGTTTGGTTGGTTATAAGGTTATATCAACATCGTTAGCAATTATTTTTTTTTTTTTTTATTGATATTATGTTGCAAGTATTTATTACGTTTTTATTTTCGTCACATTTAATAAATAATTAATTTTTACGCACGTCACAACATATTTACGTTTTATTTTTGTTTAAAATATTTAATAATAATCAACTATCGTTTATTATTTTACAATCGTTGAATTATTGTATGACAAAATACTCATGATGTTTTAATCAATTTTAAAACATGTCGCTTAAAAAGTTTTATTGGAAATGAACGGTGCAACAATCGTTGGTACCTATAATATAAATACGCATTTAAATGTCTATATTTTGGTAAAAATACGTGAAATATAAATAATATTCATGACCAAGAAACGCAACGTGCTTTACATATTATCTAAAATTCAACAATATATTTTATTAATATTATTCTCTAATATTTCTCGTAATATTCCAAATAATCATATAGGATTAGAAACCACCCGTTTTATTCGGAAAAAAAGGCTAAACATAAATACCTTACAATTTGTATATTTTATACAGTTAAAAAAATATATTTTTATGTATTCCATGAACATTTTTGTTGTTATAATAAGTGATTGTGGAATTTTTTTTTTTACATCTAAACAGGTCAAACTAATAAAAAAAAAAAGTTTCACAAAAGTGTAGTACACGTATAAAATAAATGAAAATAAACGTTTGTTCACACAAAAAGCTTTTTCTCGGGTCAAATATTATAAATTAGAATAAGTTTCAAGTTTGAATTATCGTTATACGACATTATTCTTACTTGTGCTGAGTAATTTTCTTTTAAAAAGTTTGTTTGAAATTCTAAATTATGTACAATCTATCGATTTTCATAAACGACGTAATCAGACCCATTTTAAATCAAAACACATTAATAATAAATTGCCAGTATGAAATATAAATGCATTTGGATTCTGCTTAGATCTTCGAAACGAACAATTTGAGATAAAACAATGGGCTTAAAATCTCCCTTGTTTTTTCAAATAAAATGTTATTGATTGATTGTTTAATATACAATATAGAACAATTTCGAAATGGGTAATATTATAAAGCAAATATTTAAAAGTCACCTGGTGTATCCAGTTTTTGCCTATCTTAAAGTTTCTTAGGATCGTTTATGACTTGCATTTAAATAGAAAGTATAATAATATAACACATGTAAAAAGTTTAGGCTGTTTATGACTCCGAAAAAATTGGATGTTTTTAATATTCACATCATAAACCCGATACTTCAAGTATCCAGCCTCTTTAAATTTCGTATATTTATCAATAGTAAAGTGTTCAAATGTATATCTGTACTCGTGCTATGTGTGTGTGTGTGTGTTTATAACGCTTAAACGTTATAAATTGATGTTAAATAAAAATTATTGCGTTTTTACGACATAAACTGTATTTAATTAAACTTGTACAAAAGTTCTGTCGTAAACAGATTATTTTAAAATGACACATTCAGTGTATCGATATCAATAAAACACTAATTTTTTTGTTCATGTGGCATAAGTGTTTCAATATCGCGTCAAATCATAATCAATAAGTTTACATTAAGTATAGGTACTCCAGATATTGATTGGATACTATATTGTACAATTTTACTGCAATTGAAGGACAATAGGTACGCAATATTATTTTCTATTGTGTTTATTTCGAGTTCGCCAAGTTTACAAAATATTAGTTTATTCAAATATATATTTAAACAAAATGTTTATCTCGCAATAAATACGTTGCTAAATAATCAATATGAACGTACTAAAGTTAAATGAAATTCAAAATTAAAATAAGGCGAATATATACAATATTGTTAATGTAACCACAATGCATATCATGTTGATATTTAAAAATAGCATTTTTTTTTTTTATTTTAAATTAGCGAATCCGACTCTATTGTTTTCCAAATCAAAAATAGTGTAAACGCTTGACAAAAATCCGCCTCCTAATGACCAAAGTCCGTCGTTCAATTTTGAATCACAAAACGCCGATATGCAAACCGTTCCGTTACCATTATCCATCTAAAAAGCATGACGTTCAAAATTTATTACAAAAAGTCCTGTCGAAACTTTGAACATTATTATTCATATTTCATACTCACTTTTTGGATATAATGTCTTCCACTAATACGAAAATCTCGAGAACCTATGGTTAAAGTGATTTTCGGCAACTTATTCACCATTAAACACGATACCTTTAACGTGCATGCAAGATAATATGTATTAATAATTAAATATTGTTAAGACCTTAAAATGTTTGTAAATTATTTGCATAATACTAGTGTCCGTGCAAAACTTATCATAATGCATAACATGCATCACATGTCATTAACGAAACGTCACGCACAAAAATGGTTTTTTTCGTTTAATGTGTGTATTTTTTGTTTACTATAATATTATATTCCTACCAATTAATACATTTATCAGACGACGCTTCTAAAAACGATTTGGTAATTAATAATTTAGTCAATATTTTATTCTTTAGAATTACTCTAACATTTTTACTTTTTTTTTATTTTATATTTTAAAATTGTTTGATCTTAAAATACAATTTAGCGAAGGTAATAAAATATGTATAATAATATGCCAGTACATAACTTCGCGAGCAATCAGGATCTGTCTTAAGATATCTATCACTATAAATATATTGGTACGCTTTGATATAATACTCGTAAAATAATATCTGTTTACAACCCAAAAGTCGGGACATAAAGAATATCTATTTTTTTAAGTTTTTGTTAGGCGGTAAAGTTTTCTACCATGACGTCTTATCTGCGAATTTGAAATGTGCAAATCTATCTGGTTCAGAGGGTTTATAATCTCGATGTCTTTTGTATAAAACTAAGTTTGCGTCTTATCGAAAAGTGGTCATCGCTACTCAAATGAAACACCTCTGATATAGACGACGCCGATGCACAAAACTCCCGCAAAGATTAAATTTTTAATTATCATCACCTCGTATCTGTTGTATAAATATTTAGTTGCTTTGATTAGAGTGTTTATGGCAAGTACGTCTTCGCTAGGTACGCCGATTACGTTCGTGCTCGTATCCAATATCACTTGGCATCCTTGATCGCAAAATGTCTTTGAGTTTGTTTTGTTTAACTGTATTGAAAACCTAAATTCATTTGTAATTTATTAATACTATGCATTTTCTTGGTATAGTTCGAAACGTTAAATGTGTATAATCTTATGATACCATTATCATTAAATTTATAATGTGACTCAATTAACCGGTTGAACAAAAATCTATGAATTATATTTTATTTTTATTTAATACTCCGTCAGCATAAAGCATAATCAAACTATTTGCTACTAGGTATGATAAATAGATTAAATTATATTTGTCAGAGCAGCTGATGAGGAACCTCATCGTATTCCATTTTGAAAATATTGATTGAGAAAAAAATGTCTATCAAAATGAATAAAAAAACAATTAAACTGTCAATAATTTAAAATATTCAAACTAAACAAGATGCACTTAAGAGGCCGTCGTACCTGCATATGTTGTCTTCGTCTTACACACGAACGACATAGCAAATTTTCGTTCACAAGTTTCAAGAATATACTCTTAGTTTTTATATTAGATTGAATTAATCTATTATTAAATTTAAAGGTACGATTATTATCTAGCACCCCTCGTAGGCATTTATTTATATTATTATTTTTAAGTAAATTATGACCTTTTTGAAACTGTATATTTTAAAATTATCATGACTTATTTGAACATTATAATATCAATAAAAACTTACGCGGGGTTCTAGATAATAATTTTACCTTTGAATTGTATAATTAGATTAATTAATTCTAATATCAAAATTTATAACACACTATTGAAATTGGTGAACAAAAATTTGTTATGTCGTACGTGTGTAAGACGGTGACAACGTATGCGAGTAGGACGTCCTCTTAATGTCGATGTTTGGAGAATGTTTTCTAATTAAAAACGTGATAAAGCCATAAAAAAGGCATATTACTGTAATATCAATTAATTTATTGCTCCACAAAGAATCTAAATTTTAATTTATAAAAGTATCATTAAAAAAATTATAATACATTTTTATATATTATGGTCTACATAATATTATAATATGATTAACAGCACGGACTATTAAAATTAAGAATAATGGTAGGAAGCAATTTGGAAACGTTGTGATTAAACGAAGCATATGAACCGTATGAGGTATGTTCGCTTGCCAAGATTAAAAATACTTCATAATAATTGTACAACTGTTGTACGCTGAACATTTCCTAATCAACTATGAATGTATGATTTACAATTTCTCTCAGTAAGTACTAATTCTGTTGATTATATACTTATAAATTGCATAATAATAATCTTTATTACGAGGAACAAATTTAAATTAATTAGCACAAGTATAATATAGAGTACATATCGTGTATATTATATTATTTATTTATTTGTTTATTTATTATTTATTAACGGGCTGAGCCCTATACAACATTTTAAAACGTAATACAATTTATAATTTAAATAATTAATACAAATACGTTTATATAAGCTAATAATTCCAGTAGTAATACAAGTATAATAATGATAGTGCATATAAATATATAGTGACGCCAAATTATAATTTTATAAGTTTTGATAAACGGTGTTCTCATTGGCCAACCGCATCATACGGTCTAACGGATTATTTATGCCATAATTGGTGGCGTGCGCAGGAAGTACGAGAGGAACACGATATCTAGCAGTTGTGAGAAGGAACTCTGAAATTGACTGACGAAAGTAGTGAGGGACCATAAATATGGTAATCCATCAGTTTTTTTCAGAAACTCTACGTTAGCGTTAAACTCGCCTGCATGCCAATGAGTTCAGACTGAGCTCTTGCATAACTATATCCAATAATCACGGGGAAGATGATTTATTTTTTAATACAAAAGATGCGCAAGATATGAACCGTCTCTGAACGCGTTCTAATTGACAGGAGTCAGTTACCATATAAGAGTCCCACAGGACAGACGGGTATTCTAATAGGGAACGGACCAGAGAACAATATATAGTTTGCAATGGAAACGATATATTGAACTCCTTCGATATACGCAATACGAACCCAAGCGTCTTTAAAGTATTACAATATATCATGACAGCAGGGAGTGAAAATTTAAATCTGAATTAAAATTAATACCTAAGTCTTTCTTACAAACCACAATTATAATTTTTACATTAGAGTTCTCAAGAGTTTTATAAACTATTGAAGGTACCTAACTTTCAAAAATGATTATATTATCTGCGTCTATTTATCTATACATTTGATTAAATTAATTTGATTAGATTTAATGATAAATTATCATTATATCAAGTTAAACTAAAATAGAAACATTTACATTTATATAATATATCATAATTTATTATGTGTTATAATAATTGATATTATTATTCATCGTGATTAGGATTATAAACGATATGATTAAAATGTAATTTGTTCTCGTATTATATATTATACTATTACACTTAATAGTTTATTTTAAATATTAAATCTAACGTAGGTACATAGTTCAGTTAAAAACATTAACACATTCATAATATTTTTTGTTTATTATTGCGTTTATATACTGCCACGGCTTTTTATTTAGCTTAGAATAAAATTATGTGGATGACTTTTTGAAAATATCAATGCATCTAAATCGACATTTTTCCAAGTAGTTTCTGAGTTGTTAATATATACACGAGTTAAAAATTATTAAAAATGGTTTTATAAAAATATCAGATAGATTTCGTATTGAAATTATTATTTAATTTACACATTTTTTACAAATTATAAATGTTGATAGATTACTATTAATTAGTAAAATTTTCAAACAAATACAGCCTCCATATTTTTCAAACCCATTATGGTTTTTACATTAAGTTAAAAAGCACAATCGCTACTCATTTTAATTTCGATTTACATTAATTTAACATTTGTAAAAATACATCTAATTAATCATTTACAGAAAAATAGGAATAGTCTAACAGTATGTTTAATATCTGTGGCATTAAACTGTGATGTTAATTGTGTTGTATTTATTACGTATATATAATGAACCATAATATGAATATTTATTTAGATAAAAAATAATTAATTATTTGAGTCGTGCAAAAGCTGATTTTATTTTTTTATTTTTATTATGTGCAAATACTTACTGATTCATTTCAATTTGCCAATATTGTTTTTTTATAATAGGTGCATAAGTTATTTCATCTTTGATATGTTTTGGTTCAATTCCACCGAGGAATATTATTCCTCCTTTTTTCGTTGTCGCATCCCTGTTGAAAATAAAATAATAATAATAATGAAAATATAATTACTATAATTTGATAGTTGCACTTGGTATTTGACTTATTGAGACAACTTGTATCTGTATTAAATTCTTTTTTACTGTATATTATTGCTAAGCAGGTGATTTTTTTTGATAATGATGCGTGTTAATTGAATTTTGAACTAGTATTTTCTGAGTTATTAGACGATGTATGTTAAAGATAACAGTCCTTAAAAAAATGGTTTTAAATAAAATATATTTTGAAGTATTTAGTTTTGTTCCTACTTATGACATTCATATATATTTTGCGAATTTTGAAATGTTTAAAATTGTATTTTTATATCATTTGATTTATATTTAATGCTATAATTTTAAAATTATAATAAACCTATTATAATGGACTATAATACATCATTAGTGCATACAACTGAATTATTCAGAACAAATTTGTTGGAATTTTCCGTTTACTAAAATCATAATTAAAAAAAAAAAAATAAAATAATGCATTTATTTACAGTAATATATTATGGTTTTTATTTAAATAAAAAAAAAGGTTATATCGTCACAAGTTTTATCTAAAGTTTTATAAAAAAAATCTAAGTATTCAAAAATTATGGTTTTTAAAACGTATTTTTGAATAAATCTATTATGAATGACTACCTATGAGGCGTGCTCGGTAAATAACAGTGCTGTACGATTATATTTTTGTCATCTCAAAAATTTAATACATTTTGATATTTATTAAATAATATTTTTTTCATGTTTTAATATTTAGTTTTTATGAGATTTAATTTAATGTTAATACTATTTTAATATACTCACGATAATGTATTTATGTTTTAAATTTTTCTATTAATATGCAATAAATCTATTATAGTTTTTTTAGAGAAATTCTTTAACTAGCTCTAGGCGAAATATGTTCAAGGGGAAAATCGTTAGTCTGGTTAATTTATACCTGTTTATGGCTCTATCTGAATTTTCGACCTAATTTATAATAAGGATATATAACATACACAATGTGTACCTATATGAATTACCTAGTAATATTACACGACATCAATTGATTTATAATAATATTAAATCAATGAACAAACTTGCGTCCTTCAAAATTCATAATATATTTACTAAAAAAAATATTTAAATTAAAATTACTATCATAATGGATCTTTATAGTTTAAAAAAAAAAAATTTACTTATTATATTATGCCAGAGAATATAAACTATGTACATTCAATGTCTTCAATATATTACATATAATATTATTATTTTATTATTTATATTAAGTAAATATAAGCAAATCCTTGAAAGACTTATACTCAAACGAATCCTACCAAGCTAAACTGAATATGCCATTATTTCCAACTCCTTGTACAGATTTGCAGTATCCACTCAACAACTCAACAATACACCAAGTGCATGAAGTTGTATATGTAATTTCGTATGCACTCGAAAAAGAATCATATACTACGCCATGTGATTTTTTGATATTTAATAGGCATTTTACAGGGTGGGACACGACGGGCCTAAACTAAAAAAAAAAATACTTGCATTCAGTCTACTTTCTATAAATCATTAAATCTTATTTTTCTAATAGATTTTATTATTATATCATTTCGGCAAAGCACTTTATATTATATTTGAAATCTCTGCGAGTGTTCCTCATGATGGAATTATACCCTCTTTACTCCATAATATATTCCACACTTCTGATCAACCCACCACGTCACACACGATGGTTGTCGACTATGCTAATGATAAGTCTAAAATATCCATAAACGTTGACTCCATTATCGTAACTCACCACCTCCAAAATCACCTTTTCATTGTGAAAGACTGGTACACAAAATGGAAACTAAAAATGATTCAATCTAAATCCACGTATACCACATTTAGTCTCAGACTTATCCATTACCTCGCTGTCTAATTATATGACACTCAAGTCCAATTTCACAAACATATAATAATTCGAGTAAATTCTAAATCATTATCTAACCTGGATCCAGTTTATTAAATCTAATCGACACAATCTAAATTGTCGATTACGTCTACTCAAAATGATCCTAAATTCTAAACAATTTCCAATCTGCACAATAATGCAAAATTATTATAATATTTTTGTTGTAATTTAGTATTCAGACTCATATATTTTTGTGTAGAAACAAGTTAAGGTACACGCGTGTACAAACTTCTCATACAGGATGATTGTAATGTAATTTATATGTCATTTGCAATTATATCGTAATATAATTTGTTACTTACCGATTCATGTATACTGAAAAAATTGGTTTTAAAATTTTTTTATCTTTCAGTAACTTATAAAAAAATGTATCATTTGTCGTTCTAGCAATGGTGTTGAATCCTAAACCAATTACTCCATCGGCGTGCATGATTTGATATTGCGAAACGTTCGGTATCTCATTGATTTCAGCAAATATCAAATCAGTTACATTCAAATGACCCATCTAAATAAATACAGTATTATTGTACATTGTATTTTAAACTTATTTGTGATATTGTAATTATTTAATCTTCATAAATAATATGTTTATTATTCTTAAAATTATTTAAAACGTTCCGATTATTGTATAATATATAATTATACTCATGCCTTAGCAATCTAATTTAATTCCTAAATATTATCCATCCCAGACAAAGCGATACATAATTTAACTGATGAATAATAATTATGATTTATTAATCTTTTTAATTTACTTTTAGTCTTAGAACTATAGTTTTGCATAATTTATATACCTTATTTAACATTTTAAACATTGCAAATTAAATAATAAATTAATAGTGGTGTGACCAAAAGCTCAAAAAGCTAGAATTAATGATATAAACATTTAGTATATTTAATTATTGCAATTAAAAAAAAAAAAGTAAAACATATCTGAAAGTCACTATGCTACATAGAATGTGTTACTGTATCTATTCCGTAATCGAGTACCTAGGTCACTAAGATGGATGTATTAAATTCAAATTCAATGAAAAATAATTTGATATAAAAACCGTTTCTGAGCGGAAACGGTTGTCAGCCTTCGTTTAATATACTATTATTTTGTAGTAATAGCCTACCTAATTAATTGTTCTATAAGTGTATTACTTATAGATTAAATTAATTTTTACTATAAATACATAAATTATTAATAACTATAATTGTGTATATATTTATATGTCATATAAGTATTATTCTTAATAACTTTAGAGTCAATAACGACTTATCGTAAAATGGTGTAATTACATGGATGCGTGATATAAATAGCTTAATATTAGTCTAAGTATTCTAAAAAATTGCATTGTTTATAGTAAATAATAATATTGTCATTAATGAACAGATTCAAGTCCTTATGAATAATATATTTTGAATAATTAGAAAAGAATAAAAACCGTAAGAGGATAATGAATAGTTATAAAACGTTTTTAAATCATTAATTTGGTAAATAATTGTAAATAATATGCGTATAAAAAAAACTCTGAATTAGTATTTATAATATTTTTGTTCCCCTCGTTTTAACTTACATAGAACCTTGTTCGATATTTCAAGAGTTATAGTTTATAAAATTGAAATTGTTATACATTTTTAACTACCAAATATTTTGCACATTTTTATGAATTAGTAAAATAATATAAATGAAATTATACCTAAAAACGTTTAAAAACACACACAAAAAAAAAAAATTGAAATTTAATTAGTTTTAAATTGTTAGGTATAAGAACTTTATGTATGATTGTTTAATACAATTTTTCAATTTAAATTGATATTATAATAAATTATATATAAATTAAAACTAAAAATTTATCTTTTTATTGAGTCTAAAAATTGTATTTAAAACTTAAAAAAACTAAAATAAAAATATTTTTAAAATTTTTATTTAAGTAATAAAAGAATATTTTAAGTTTCTATGGTTAATATTTTTTGAATAAAAATATATCAAAAAGCGTTTATTTTAGAGTGAATATCTAATGTAAAAATATTTTATAAACAATATTTGTAGCTGTATATTTAATTTGTTTTTTTAATATACAGTAAAAGAAAAAGAAACATTATTTAAATTAAAAAAGCTTTTTTTTACTCAAAAACAAAAATTGTATCATACATGAATCCAACAAAGATACGAAAAAATTGAATTCTTTATAAATATCTAACTCAAAAAGAGCACAACATAATATTTAAATGAACTCTTGATTATGCTTTAAAAACATTTCATTTTTTAAAATTTTTCATTTTTTAATTACATCAAAAATAACATAATTTGTTTTGTATAAAACTTTTATTTTGTAAAATTTTTGTTTTGCCTTAATTTTTTTCTAAATATTTTGAAAAGTACTTTTAATTATATTCTTTATAATATTCCCCAAATTACCGTCTAGGTCAATTTTTTTACCATAAATCACCTTTAAAATTTAATACGAAATAATTTTTACTGCTCCAAAAGGTGATGAATGAAAAAAAAATCATGGTAAAACCGATTAGTTTGTTACTCCGCTCAGTATCTAAACATTGAAACAATTGATATTCACCCTAAGGAAGATAATCGGCTAAGTTTTAACTGAATTACCTATCATAATTGTATTATACCTGTAGGTATAGTTTTCTTATTCGTATTTATCGCAAACTAAGAAGCCTGAAGATGCATGAAGGGCATTTCTTATAAAATATCTGCGCCATCGACTATTATAGTTCAATCAGATTTTGACGAGGTTTGGTGATTTACCTTAAGGCCATGAATCTAAATTACCTACAAAGTCATTTCCACGGTGACACTTCAACCTTCAAGGTTTATTAATCAATTTACGATAAAATAAAGAATATTGACAGACTGAACTATTAAGTTTATTCAACTACGTAATTTATCATAATTTCGGGATTAGGCGGTGGCGCTCAGTGAGTAGAAAAATTGTAAAATAAAAATATATAGTCACTAGTTCATGAATTTATAATAACTATTTATTTTACTGATTAACTTTCATATTTATTTTTGTTACGCATTATTATTCCTTAACAGAATTTTTAACAAAATATAATCATTGGCTGATATTATAATACTATTATGACTTGACATATCGAGTTGGGTATTCCGTCATTGATTAATAATATTATTTTAATATATTTTCTTGATTATAACTCACCCGAACGGTGTCGCATGTTAAATTTCCTGCTAATCCATCCACATTAAACGGTGCTGGATCGATAGACTTGTGTGTTGATGAAACATCCGAATCATACTTGTTTTTCGTTACTTTAAGAACATTATAATATTATATACATATATGGACATCAAACTATTATTAAATTGGTATTGGAAAGTATTAATTATTAAATATGTATCATATGGATCAAGTACTAAGAGGACTTACTACAAATAGGATATATTATGTCTGAACATAGTTTTGACGGTATCCACATGTCACCCCATGTCGTGTCAAAAATCACATTAAATTTTTGTCCTGGTTTGCCCACTAATATTTCTGCATAGTATTCACTCTAATCAATCAAATTTTGATCTGTACTAATTTTATATTTTGGCCATAATTAAAATTATGATTACTTTTGAACGTTTGGGCATCAAAATTAAATTAATTAATAAAAAATAATTACAATATTATATTGTTATATATTATAAAATCATATTATAACATAGGTATGATTAATAAATATATAATATTGTACATATTAAATTAAATACTATTTTTAAACTTGTTTGTGCTGTACTAATTATTACGGTTGTTCTGTAAAATATTATGAAACAATATTAATATTCCATTAAAAAATATGTAACAATAATTATAATTATAAGTAGGTTATTATTACAAAATATTTCGTATTTTTATTCATTAATATGTTAATAATATCTACATTATTTTTCAATGAATTATTTAATAAAACTATAATATAATAAATGTAAAAAAAGATAATTTAAGTTTTTGGTATTCTTGTGCATTTTATCATGACGTATAAGCTATTTACATTTTTAATTTATGTACCTACTAAAGTCTTTGTTTTAATACAATTTATGCCATTCAAGAGTATTTAAGACAATAATTTTATAAATTTCCTCAATTTCTATTTATTTTCCACCAACGTCATAGGTACTGTATTTATATTATTCTATATTACATTTTCTTTAACATTATGAATGTCATAAAAATGTTATAACTCTTACGTCCAAATATTTGAACAGTGTGATATTCTCATTTGTTGGATGAACTTTTTGAATATTTAATTTATCCGTGTAATGGGAATCTTTAATTAACATCTGCAACGGTGATTTCCGTCTAACTAATGGCAAGCTAAAAAACAAAAAAAAAACATTTTTACTCAAGTACCTATTTCTTAATTTATTAGTACAGTTTTACATTCTAAACAAGATTAGCTCATTCAGTTAAAATATTATTATAAAAAACATAACTATTATTATTACCGATAGACGTTAGTTTCTTCTGCAGTGATGCAAAACACATTATAGAAAACCACAATTAACATTAATCTGAACGTCATAATTTATTTATTATTATTAGATTTATTGTACAGAAAACAAAATAACCGAAATGAATACACTTTGGTAGTGCACAACAATATGACGTTATAATATTATTCTGATTCGATAGTCGTGAAATAGTATGTTTCCGACAAAATATTAATTTAGATTAGAAAAATTAAATAGGTAGGTCAATGGTTCTCAAACTGTGCACCACGGAGCCTTAAGATTCCAAAAGAGTGATCTAGGGTTCTAGGGACTCCGTGGACAGTCGGACACAACCAAATTCAATATTATTAATTTTACCTTATCACGATTTATCATTTTTTTGTTGTTTAAAGTTTATAATCCTGGTTTTTGGAACTCCTCGATTTTTTTTTTTTTTAGCAACTTAAGGACACCCTCAACTAAAAAGTTTGAGAACTGCTGTGGTATGTTACAGTCATGTTACAATACTAATATTGTACGGTATATGAAAATTATCAACAATAAATATCATCTTCTGATTAATATTGACCATATGTTATCGGCTCACTAAAATGTAAACATACTAAGCGGTTTCATATAATTTAATGACTTCTGAAAATATTGTTGTGATTATAAATGTTTAATTACAATTCACAGAATACAAGATTAAAGAAAAAAATACCTTATTAATATTAATTAATTTTAATAATATGTTATCAAATATTTTTAAACAGTTTAAATAAAATTAAAAAGCGTATTGAGTTATAACGTTACAGTAAAATATGTAAATAAATAAAAAAAAATATTTGGAATGTCACCTTGAATATTTATGCTTTATAACACAATAGTAATTGTGTGATACATTTCATAATTGATAACTTATACTAAAACTAATTCAATGAAACACGTGGTTTTGCAAATTGTTTAGTTATTGAAAGTCTATTTAATATTTATAACAATATCTACAAAATCATATTTTAATCAAACATAAAAGTATAGTTGCAAAGTAATAGTAAGGCAGGCGATTATTCATAAGATCTTAATTTACTAAAACAAAACTAGTTATTGATGTAAGCTATATTTCTCTGAAATAGTACCTAAGTACATTGATTTTACAGTTTAACATCTAGTCTTATATACGTATTCTATTCTATAATAATTATACAAACAACGTCTGAAAAAATTAATAAAGTGTAGAAATTAAATAATTAGGTAAGTATATTTTTCGAAAAATCATAATCTTTTTCTGAATTAATGGATCTAATGATACCGAATAAAAAAAATTGCAAATATTTTTAGTATTTTTACTGTGCTCATCATAATAATTATTATCAGAAAAGCATTTTTTAATCAACAATTTATAAAAATCTCGGCGTTCGCAGAAAAAAATATATCATTGTAAGACCAATACATATATTATAAAACAATAAATTACATTGTTCCACTTATAATCTAAAAATATCTATAAAATATATTTAAATAAATATTTAACTGAAAGGTTAGATATAGAATCAGAATATATTAGTATAACACAATATTATGCTATAAAATATTTATTATTTCTAGAAAAGCATCAATTTGTGTAAAGGTTATATTATGGTGTCAATATTGTAATTACATAATATTGTGATTATGTAAATCTGTTAATAAAAAAAATATCAGTTTTCTTTTAAGATTTTTTTTACGATATTTAATTGTTGTTACTAACTATTCGTGTTAATAGTGATGTGAACAATTTTTATATGCACTATCTAAAATTTTGAAGATTTATGTTGCAATACTTCTAAAAAACTTTTTACTAAAAAAATTAAAAAACTGCTCGAACTGGAAATATTTTTAAAAATAAATAAATGAATATATAGAAATTGAATATTTTAAATTTTATGTATCAAAAATATTTGGCAGTAATTCTGAAAATAACAAACATTAATGGAAGGAGGAACAAGTTTATCTGTTTATCTTGAAAATAAAAACAAAAGAAAAAGTACCTAAATGAAAAAAAATTAGAACGTCCACCATCAACCGTAAACGGAACTCTTATTAAACGTAAATCCTGTGGACTGAGGACAATTTGCTTTGATTAATTACCCAGCTTTTTGTCTTGTGGAAAATTGATGCTCATTAAAACGAGGGATGATTTCACCCTATACATTAGGGTGAATCTGATGAGCTAAAGAAAAAAAAATGATTACTAAAATATTATAAAGCTTTTTTTTTTTGCTTGTGTGAACTAAATAGTGATTGACATGGTCACTATATTTCTTAAATCATGTTAACATAAATGGTTAAAATAATATTATTCGTCAATATTTCAAAAAATAATATAATTATTATTGTTTTTGAATTTACAACGAAATAGGTTTTAAATTTTTAATGAATTGGATTTATCTGGTTTTAAGATCATTTCATATTTTGCGAGTTTATGTTCAAACAATTAAAAAAATAATTTTAAGTCTGATTTAGGATTATGATTAAAACTCGAGAGTTGTAATTTTATTCAAGCAAAATTCTATAAGATATTATTGTATTTTTTTTATATAATTTAATATTTACATAAGCACCTAACCATTTGTTTTAAATTATATTTGTATATGTGTTATGGTAATATTTAGTATATTAGGTTAAAAAATGTCTTTAATTGTCTGCAAAAACCGTGTATTCATCTCTTTTCATCCGTGTAATCCGTGTAAATGATGACAAATTGTCGTATTTTTGTCTTTCCTTTTATTTTCCACCGATTATTATTCCGGTATTTAACAATTTTGTCTATACAAGTTGTCATTCAAAGACTGCAGTTCCAGCGACCGGAAAAAAATATGCTCAGTTGGTTAGGATTGCAAGTTAGGTACCCTATAATTAACATTTGAAGTTGCTGTTCTTTTGAACACTATATTTTAATAATCCCGTTCCAATGATTTTAATTTATTCTTACTCATCCGATAGAATAGATGTTGTACCTCCTAACCATCATATCTCACCATAACTTACCTGTATCTCATAGGACGGAAATATTATTTTTGAAATAAATAGATTTTCTTTTTTACAAATGAAACATCATAATTTTGCAGGATATATCGGCATTGGTTAAGCCAGGTTTTCGGCAAAATAAAAATATAAACGATTACGAGTATTCGGGTGTCGGGATCGACGAGTTGCGCTCTCTTTGGGTAGTCCACGCGTTGCGGTAAGCTATTTGTAAAAAAAAATCGAAATCCTTTGCATTTTTATACCAAACCGGGCGCCGGATATTAAAAAACTGAAATTCAGTTACACCGTAATATTATTTTAACACAGTGGAAGCCGCTTATTAGAAACACGGATAATTGATAGAATCGTGTTATTGAAACAAAATGTATAGGGACTGACTGGTTGCATATTACAACATTGAAAATCAATCACAAACAAATCATCGGTTATTTAAAATAATTAGGGCCAAGGTCGACGATGAAATCCGAAAAACCAGTCAAATTCTCGGAAGCCAATGCACGGAGATTATATTGATGTGAACTCAAACACGGATGTCGCAGATATACCAACCGAATTAAAAATCTGTTGTGCGGTTATGGATCTTTAAACAATTGAACAGGCTGACACTGATGACGAAGAAAAAAACATGAGACACTCTCATCAAGCAAAGAAATTGTGGAAGTTCTTTAGTGTTTTCAGGAGAGCAGTCCAGCACAGCGCAAATGAACAAGACTTTTAGCAACATTATTCTCACGAAACCACGGTCTTTAAGTATCTCGACGCAAAAAAATTAAAAACAGACGTCGATAAATACATATTTTACATAACATATAAAATATTTTTAAAAATTTTTTTTTTCATAATAAATAAAACCAATGGCTTATTAGAAACAACAATCGGTTAATATCGACACATTTCACCTCGGTCCGAAAGTGTTCCTAATAAGCGGCTTCTTACTGTACGACTGTCCCCCGAACGCGGCAAGTAAGCCGCCCATTCGGCTAATAATGTCGGGATAAGTGTACTTGCGCAAAGACACAGTATAATGTCATATATGATGATGTAACACACACATATATATATATGAGCGAAATTCGTACGACGCTCACGCTATACGCAAACTCAGCAAGTCCGTTGTCAGTTTTCGGATGTGCGTTTGGCGCGTCGAAAAATTAATTGCTCCGACGCGGTGACGACAACACAAACGAAAATTATGTCGCGCGATAATTTCGGCGGCGGCGACAACGACGGGGCGAAACGCCCTCCTGCGCCTCCCCGCGCCCGCCTTGCACGCCGCCAGACCACCGCCGAACGTGTTAATGGACGTGCCGTTTGGCCGCATGACGTCTACACTTAAAAACGGTCCGAAATTAATGATCGCGAGCCGGTCGAGTCGCCCGTGCGCGTCCGTCTCGGAATTTAAAAACAAAAACGTGGAAAAAAAGACGCTATTTTTCTACGACAAAGACGAATAACACGCGCGCAACGTAACGACAATAATAACAAGAACGGGGGGGGGGGGGGGGGGGGGGGCGCGAACGTAAGGAAAAGAACAAACCCTCGCAGATATCAAAACAATGCTGGCGGCGCGAAACGCGGTAGGAAAATCCCTTTTGTTTCGCGATGGGAATAATGCACGTCTACCTATATACGCGTTTCCGCTGTAAATGAAAATGTCGCACCGGTGCCTACTCCTACTCGCGTGCAAAGCGGCGGCTGTCTGGGCGAGGGTTTCGGTGGCGGGTGGTTGTGGCGGTGCGTTGGAGGGGGGTGGGGGGTAGGGGTGTAGCGGTGTCAAAGCCGCGGCCGTCCGCGGTGAAGGACACGTCGCGAACACGCGTCGCGAGCCTTTCGGTTGTACACCCGTTGCGGCCGGCCTCTTACGGAGGCCTTTGAAAGAACCCATACGGTCGGCCGAGAGCAGAGCTGTTGTTTTATTCCTCTGCGCCGCCGCCACGGTGGGCAATGTTCTGTATAATAATATGCGCATATTATATAATGCGCGCGACGTATAATAATAGTAATAATAATAACGGGAAACGCGCTTTTCCTCGCTTTTTCTCGTTTTTTTTCCGCTCGTCGTATTACACCACCAGTGCGGCGGCCAAGAGACCCGCCGCGTGGAGTTCCGCGTTTTGCACGGGCGGCACGTTTCACGCATCGATTCGTCTTCGTCCCACACGTTTCCAGACCGAACCACACATTAACGCCGCTCGTTACATATACGGTATTGTCGCAGTGGAGGCGGCTCGAAGTCGAAAATACGGTCCCGCGCCGAACTTTTTCTTCGTAATATATTATGTCGAACCGAACACGAATGATTCGGCGCGATGTTGAACTCGGGCCGAACGTATCGTCCAACATCGAACCGAGCACGTGCAAAACATTTCGTTTAATGCCGAACCGAGCTTTTGAATTAAATATCGAATATTTTAACTATTTTTAGTTTTATATATCATAGAAAAATAATCGAATTCAATAAACTGTTCGAGTTGAAATTCAATTTGAGTCTTATCTGTTCTAACTTTTAAGTATAGACTTAAGAGTTACGGGTACCCATCTCAATTGTCTATTGTAAACATTTTAATTAGGTATTGCAAAGAGCTGAAGCTGTTACGGAGTTTGGATTAACATTAGAATTTTTTATTCGATTTTGGTTTGATTTGGTTTTTTTTTTTTTTAATTATGTTAGACTAAAACATTTTAGTTTTGTTTAATTTTTCGAACTCTGAACAGTTCGACCCACCACTACGATTATAATATAAGTATAAATGTTAGGTCGTATATTATGAACACGCTCGAAAATTTCGGCACTGCAGATCGACCTCAAACGGCCTCTAATATAATAAGCCATGACTAAGGCATATTTTTTTCCACTTGCGTCTCACACAAGTCAAAATCCAGGTAACGATGGCCTCGTAAGTGATCTACCAAGACGTCATAACTTTTTTGAGCGTACTCGGTCAGAGTTTCTTTTTTTCTAGCCATTTTCGTTTCTTGTAATGCGCTGCCACTAATGATATCATTTTTTTTTTAATTTATTACAAGTCTCGTGTCCTAGTACAACTGACGTAGATAATACGTTTTTATTTTGAAAGTACATCATACGCTATACTTCGTCTCGAATAATATTTCGGTGTAGATAATCCATGGTCGAATTCCTTGAGAATAATTTAATAATAAAAAAAAAACACAAAACGCGCACAAAATGAGGGTCGATAACGTGTATCTACGTACCGCTGTTGGTTGACGGAAAACTGGCGATAGAATGAAATTATAAATTTTTGGTGTTATCAACAAATTTCGACCATATTAATCATGTTAACCGTGTCGACCAGCGGCGGTTGTCGGTCAATCGTTAACGGCGCGATGACTTAATCGCGTGACTGTCGAACGCGTTATTGCGTTTTTTACCGTTCGTATGACCCTTTGGTGAACACAACGAATTATACATCTCAAATTTAATGGTAGATCGTTCATGACACCGTTGCCGAAATCCGCCGAATCGATACGTTACAACTACTTGTATAATATTATTATAATATCGTTATTAAATTTGTCGTCTGAAAACAGGTGACTGTATTTACGCGTTTGTAATCACTACTGCAACAATATTATGTTCGTATTAATTCCGTTCTATTTTCCCGCGATGCGCAAAAGACACAACTACTCGGTTTATTAAGGGGAGGGGGAGATTAAAATAATCATCAATTAAATATATAATTATAATGCAATATAATTTAATAATATATAATATTTATAATCCAATGATCGGATGACATTAATTTTGTCTACGTTGCGTTCGTTTGATTTATTTACACTTTCTACATTATCGGTGTATCGTATGAATCTAGATACTGATTTTATTGCGTAGTAAAATTTAGTTAATATTGGTCAATTTTTATTTGCTATTCGATCATTCAAAACAAATAAAATTAATTAATAAAGAGCAACCAAATAATAAGTTAGCACCAGAACGCAAACATTATGGAGCTAATTATGATCAAAACACAATGTAAGTATTTTAATGCAGTGTCCGAATAGAGATGAACTGTGAATATTAGCTATACTATTATTTCAAATAACTTACATTTAAAGTCAATATTATTGTTTTAGAATGATTATATATTATAATAATCATCGTTTCAAATTCAATTTATATTTCAAAATGAGTATTCATTATAAATCAGTTACCATAAAACAATGTACCATTATAACCGTTTTGTGATATTATTTATATTACAGGCATATTAAAACGTGTTCTATTAATTACAGTTTAAACATAATCGTTTATAAGTATGTTTATAGTGTTGTTTATAATACAAAAACATTAAATATTGTATACTTGAGATACAGACAAACATATAAAATGTAATATTACAACTAGAACATTATATTAGATAGGATTTTTATTTATTTTTATCGAGTTTAAATATATAATAATGGAATAATAAAATATGAAAATTATATTGTGGAGTTATTTGAAAAAAAATTCTAAATATTACTTTATTAGATAACTAGAAAATTTATTTTTAGACAATACATTTGATTATTGTACTACTTTTCCATAACTCTATTTTTTTTTGTATAATAGTTTATAGTTTATTAAATGTCTAAATGTTTATCAAATTGATTAGTGTTTGATACCTAATGGAAAATAATTGACTAAGCAAACTCTCTAGACACTACTTTGTCACCCCATCAATCGTTGTATATATGCCTATTTCCACCAATAAATTAAGAAATAAATTTTTTAAAAAAGGAAAATCGTTTATAAATAACCTATTTAAATCTTATAATATACGAGTATATAGTAAAAATGAACGATAATTTAATTTCCAATTATAATATTTTAAGCTTTGTTGACACATAAAACAATTTTGGTCATCGTTATGAAGTTTATAAAATATAATATCATTTTCGAAAACTTTAATTAAAAAATAATACTTATCTCGATGAATTTGAAACTCTCAAATATTATTCACTTATCTCATACATAGTTATGTATATTCGGTATTCACTAATAGTAATCGACAACCATTTTACGTTTATAAATGTTATGTATACAAACAATGGGTTCAAAATAAATTTAAAATCTTTATTTTAAAGTTTAGAACATCATAACATAAAGTATTAAATGCCAAATTGATCAAAGTTTGAATCATATAAAGAATTGGAATTTTTTACGGGCCACACAGGGCACGGGGACAGTTAGTTTATCTACGAATTTGAGCAACACCAGTTAAATGAATCTTTAAATTATTGGGTATCGATGCAAACATGATATTTTTATATCATGTTTCCATGCAATATTTATGTTTGTTCTACTTATGATATGACATTTCATAAAGTTTGTTTTTTCAATGTTATTGGAATATTTAGTTTTAGTGCCAGATATTTATGTGATGATTATTTTAAATCGAACTGAACAACGAATAACGTCACTACTTACTACCATCAATTAGCATTATTTTTTTTAGACATTATTGGCACGATAAAATCTATATAAGTACATAATTATTCAATTTTCAACAGAAAATCCACAAGTTTTTTGTTTGATTACGTATCGAATTATTTTCAAAATTATTTAAAAATGAATATGATTTATCTTAGTACTATATTATTAAAACGGTAATTTAATCAGATATTCAAATGAATATTTCCTACAACGTCGTTTGGAACAAAATATCAGCAATTGTGTGTTTAAAAATCAATGTTTGGATATCTCCACCTGGAATTTTGAAAAAGCATAAATTCTTGAAAGACGAATTATGTGACATTCGTAGAATATTTCTGACGTTTAAATATGACTTGTATGCGTCCACACCAAATGATTTGGTGATAATTTTTTCCCGAATCAGCATTATGTACGACCAAAACATGCGTCTCAAGTATATTTAAGACCACCATTCATCTTAGCCTAGTACACCATATTTCTATAGAGGTCGTTTACCCTAATTGGATCTCTCTTATAGAACGTCGACATATATATATATATATATATATAAAAAAACCATCATGCACTACTGTGGAACCCGTTAAATATGACAACCGAATAACGTAGGTATAAATAATCTCTTTATGTCGGGTCATAGGCCAATATTACGGTTTCGCGACTCTATTGATAGTATACATGCACATTTAAGTATCTCAAAAGATTCATCAAAAATTGTTCTTGTTGTTGAAAAAATAAAATTGCTGCCAATACCTGCCCATCCCTCCATTAATTTAATTCGTATTAAATATTATTTGTAAATATTAATGTATTTTTATGTAATATAATAATGCTCATTTATATATTGCAATTTTAAATTACTCATCAATTGTTAAGCCTTATATTTTGATATTTATTTGGTTGTATCTAAAGTTATATTACGGGTTTCAAAGTCAAATCTATTGACATACTGTTAAGTTGGAATACAGTTTACATCATAAACTCAAAAAATAAACAACGAAAAAAATTTTAAAACATTTTATGGTTGACATTTTTTATTTTGTAAATATCATAACATGTATATTGAATCGTGATATGAATTCTTATTTTTATATTTACGTTCTGGAAAATGTACTTAAAATCAAACATATTATTTAAGTCTGGCTCGTTTCTGAATTTAAATATATAAATAAAAAATACTGAATATTTATACTGTTCAATGAACGTATGAATGCATTATAGAAATACATTTTTCATCAGCCATTCGGAGTACAAATGTACAATAAGTACTAATTTCATAATATTAAATGTAATAATATTAAAGAATTATTTTTGAAATGGTGATTAAAAACCATGATATTAATGCGAATTGGTAGTTACGTTTTTGCAAATTACGTGTTAGTACTTGGTGTAGTATTGATTTAATACCTTCGTTTCTCGACATATTTATTATGAATTCAGCATTTGATGTGATGCGATTACACCATGTGTAAAATAGATAAATCGAGTTAAACTCTGAACACATTGAACTAAAAATAGTCTTATATGAGTTCCATTGCGTGTATTATTTTCTGCTAAAGTGTTATAATAATATTTTATTTATAACAATTTTTAAGTACGTACATTAATCACAGATATTAATTTAATATTGTCTAATTAAATAGCATTTATTTATTGCGTTATTATCGGTAAAATCTTTGATGAAATCAGTTTTTGAATATCACAGCGCGATTGTATATAATATTATTAAAACTCCAATGCAATTAGGTTTTCTATTTAATTGTTTACATATGATACAAATAAAACGTAATGAATTACATTCTTATTTATATATTATATTTTAATTCCTATATATTATATTGATAATAAAAATTTATCCATTTAAAATTCCTATTTTGTTTTATTTTAAAACTTATTTCTTGTAAATCAATGTCAATGAAAAATCACACAGTTTTTTAAATAAATAATATATATTTGTGTTTACATTATATGTATCTTATGTATATACCTATGTATTTTAAATAACTGTCCAAACAATTTATTACAATATGATGTAAAGAAATAGTAAGAATTGTATGTCGTATTGCATGACTTATAGTTGTATTAATTTTGTCTATCATATTACATAAAAATTGCATTTAATATAACTGGAATATTGCATCAAATTAGATACATAATAACTCTTTTAATATTATTCACATAGTTGTGATGAAGTCTTGTCGGATTAAAGTTTGATATATTCATCTTAAAATATAATGCATATATCATATTATTATACTACGCAATATTTATGAAAATAATAATTTTGATCATTATTTTAATAATATTTAGTTATTTGATTAAAGATTCATAATAATAAGTCATGATATTTTTTTTTTCAGATACCAATATTGTTTTTCACTTGAGACCGTTACAAAAGCCTTAAAACAATGTTTATTGCTTACCAATGTTGACAAGACAAAAAGGAAGAAATATTATTTGGTGAGTTTTACACAAAGTTTATATAATAAATTATAATATCTTGCTATATTATTGTATTTCTATTTTATTTTTTAATATACAATAAACGGGCACTGATTGAAATACTAAAAAGGTTAATACTATGAACATTATATTTTATTTATTTATTCTATTTAATTTGAAAATACCGATACTTATTGAGAAATACCTATTACCTATTTATTGTATTTTTTAGACATACGTTTTACAACAATATTGACTGAATACTTAAATATGAAATTATAGTAAATAATAATTATTATTTTTCTATTAAAATTTTTAAAAATCCTAGTATATTTGTAAACAAATACACTTGAAACTAAATGTTTTACACATAAAATTATGTATTTTTTTGAAAAATAATATTTTAATAAACAATTTAAACGGCGATCAATTAATCAAATATAATCTGGTATTTGTATGATTGATACAATTTAAAACTGTATTATTTCAACATAATTTGCATTTTAAATCACACAATGTGTGGTAGCAGAAGTATAGTATAGTTTATTAATATTTAATTTAAATATATACGTAAGAAGTAAAAATTCTCTAATTGTTGTTATAAATATAATTATATTTAGTATTAAATTGAATGTTACTATTATATTTTGTCTATATAATATATTTCTAAGTAACCTTTACCTACGTGTGCCTATCGTTGAATATCATACATTTATAGAAATTGTGGACTAGTTTTGTTGAATATATTTTACTGACACATAGACAAACATAATAAATAACCTTGTACATAAATATTTTTAATGCACATATATATATATATACTATTATATATGATACGTAGTATTGTAGAATAATATTTGGTTTTGTTTTAAATTAAAAAAAATATATATATATATTCATTATATTATTCATTGATCAGCTATTTTAGAGTTGTTTTTTTAAAACTTTAATTTATTAAGTTATGGCAATTATTAACTATGTATAATTAATTGTATTAATAAATTAATTTTACCACATACAACCTTTGAACAGTACACTAAGTATATTATATTATGTTTTAAATTAATGTTCAACAACTATTGTCAAAGTTAAATAATAAAGTATTCTATATAATATATGAAATTATAACAGACACTTGTATATAGTTGTTCAAATAACTTGTAGAAGGTTAATTGAATTAAAATTTACATTTCTCTTCTAGGAGAAACTACATTACCTAGTTAATTTGTTTGGGGCAGGATCTTTGCCAAATACCAGTCCAGCTGCAAATACAGAATACACACATAAGGTCTTTGTTACTAGGATTTGTGGTGATTTAATTTATACAATGTTAGTTTTGAAATAAATTATTTATTAAGATATGCACCATTGATTATGTTGTACATTGCATTTTGTATAAAATATAATCTTATTACCTTATCATTAATATCCACAAATTATATTTATGATACACATTAAATAACTGTATAGTATTAGAGATTTTAAAATAAATAAACTTTTGAAATATGTTTGTTAAAATTAAGTTTAATGTTCTTATAAGAATACACTTTGCGTGTAGGTACCTATACTTTCTTAAAAAAAAAATAATTAAATGAAAAATTGGAAATTACACACATTTATAGTAAATATTTAATATGTTTGAAAAATTAAAACGTATAAGATTATTAATTATCAAAGTATCAAACACCTGTTTAAGTTTACTGTCAATAAAAAATAGGTGATATACTAAATGAATAGTAAATCGTAAAGATAAATTCTGATGAAAAATGTAATATGTATTAAAATGGTTCTAAAAATGAAAAAAAAAACGTGAAATTTCGGAAAAGATTACTCGAGCAACTCAACATATTATTTAAATTATTAGTTATTCAAAAGTAATCGAACTTAGTTGTTTTACGTGTCTGGAGTTTTGTTCGAATAGTCTAAAACGATATGTGAACGAAATATGAGAAAATTAAAAACATAACCCGAACTGTATTCTTTATAATATTGAATTTATTTATTTTTATAATAGTAACATTAAAAATATAGTTAATGAAACTATTAGTTTTATTTTAATATATGCGTATATTGTATACGTTATCGATTTGTATAAATATAGTACCCATGAAAAACAAGTCGGGAAATTTCACTCTGTGACGGCATTAAATTCACAGTTCTAGAGATGTTTAAATACAACGCAATAAACTAGAATATTCTATACGCTATTTATGTGCAGTAAATAAGGACAATAAATAAATATCTTAATATCAATAATCATAAGTAGATTATGTGCTGGCCACTAACAGACGATCGGACGGAAAGACGCGGATAAGGTGTTCTAAATTTATGTTTAGAAACCTAAAAGTTTAAAAAGCTTACTCTGCAAGCGTCCTAAATTTCAGGTTTATAAAAGTATTTTAATACAAGGTAATTAACTATAATTTCATACACGGTTTAATATGTAGGCATGGTAACTGCAGACGATAAATAAATATCTTATCAATAATCGTAACTAATAACTATGTGTTGGAAACTAATAGAAGGATGGACGGACACAGCGGGGATATAAGGTTTTCTAAACTTATATTATAACTTAACCTTAACTATACCTAGTAACGTGGCGAATATTATGAATTGAAAAAGTAAAACATAAGTTTGATAATATTCTAATCACATAAAAGCATACAACCAATATTACTTTCGATACTGATAAACAATACTGATAGTCAATCATTTTTTTCGCACAAATTAATGTGAACCTTTAACCTAACCTATTCTAACCTATAATAAATTGTAAATAACATAATGGTATAAACATTATATAAATAATATAAAAATTGTTGAAAATATTTCGGTTTGATTAAAATTATTATTAAAAATTAATATTCATGGACAACTAGAAATATAAACTAGCGTTCATATTAAATACAAATTCTGTGTTGCAGCAATTTTAGTCATAATAATATGATTTAGAATATAATACGTCGTGACATATTATTTGTTTTATTAATCACACATCAAAAAACTTGGTGTTAACACACAAGTATTAAAAAACTGGATAATTTATTTTAAATTGTCTTTTATGTCCACATAAAAATTATCTCCAACAGAAAATATAAGATACAATTTTGAAAAAAAAAAATTATAGAATATACCTGGCTTACATCTTCCAGAGCCTCCCGCATGTCTATACACAATATTTTAAAATCGGTACATATAAAATAGATAATAACGAACGATTTGCTATTATTCTATGACTAGCAAAGACAATCTATTATACCTAATAATAATAGTAAGACACAAACATGAATTATGCATATGATTTATACACGCAAATATATTATAATATGAATATTACTACCCAAGTATAGGGTAGAGTATAGACTATTATAAAGAATAGCTCTACGTGTTATAGCGTTATCGCAGTGTCCTTAATTACAGTTAAGATAACAAACAAATCATAATTAACGAGAAACGTGTTAATTTTCCTGAATCATAACGTTAATTATATTGCAATTTGTCATTATGTGCGTAATTCTAAATTGCCCCGTACGACAATATTACGGTCTCCGTATTATATCTGATGTAACGAAATCAAAATTAAGATGATGAAAAATCTCTGATAATCGGTCACTGGAACTCTTGGTCTGATCACATTGATGTCGTGTCTACGCGTGGCCATCAGTCCCCGCGCGGTGCTAACCATTTTTTCTGAATGCAATTTTTTCTCGAAAAAATAAAAATTAAATTAATATGAATTATGATTATTTATTCAAAAAATATACTCAATACTAGGCACATGTATCCTACCGATTATTATATTTTCTTTATTTCATACACAGTACATTAACTTTTTACAAAGTAAAAAATAATAATATATTTCCAGGCAATACAAGGCATTTCATTGCAAATATTATGAATCACTACCGTTAAGAAGTCCATAATGTTGTTATAGCTCGAAATTCGTGATAATGAAAACCTAACCTTTTGAAAATTTAATCTAATCCTTTCAAATTTTAACTTTAGGGTAGTTTTACTAAGAACCCTGTCGGACAGTCCAGCAATTTCTATACGTAATATCCGAGAAGGTGTCTGCCCTGGCTGGTTCTTAGCCATCAGCTCTTCGCAAAATCTGTTCAATAATATCTGCTTCGTACTTTTCTCGATTTCTCTGCACAGCGTCATGATCTTCCATAGTGTCTGCATGTTTTTCGGTTTACTCACACAAATTTATCATAAATTAGTTTAATTTAACATTTTATCCCACTATGCGACGAAGATGCCATATTTTACGACACACGATATCTACGCAATAGTAATCGCAGTCTTGACTATACCATATTATATTACGTAAAAGACTCAGTCATGTCATATTCGCTTCAGTGTATACATATAAGTTTATGTTTTATGTCTGCTATAATTTTGAGTAGTAATACTATCAAAAATAAAGTAAATCATTGATAAAAATAATCTTTGAAATTAAAAAACTGATTATAAATGGGAAACATATTGTCGTTCGAGAAAAACATGATTCGGGAAAAATATGGGTAACTGTCGCCACGAGGTCAAATAAAATTAGAACCGAAATATTATATACCGACAAATACCCGTTCCAGCTGAGGTTCCTGAGGAAATCTAAAAAAGTTTTCCCTAAGGTTCTGGTTGCAATATTTTCAAATATTCCGGTCCAAATACGGACATTTTTAATTTCTGTTCCAAGCTCTTTTCACAACCGCGAAATGGTTTTACGCCTGCATAATTTTGATACTCAACACGCATACGCGTATAATAATAATATATTAACAACTTCTCTGCCGACTAATATTATTGCAATCTCCTAATTACTTTCCGCGAAATAAATTAAAATGTAAACTTTAGCCACCCACATTGGTAACGCCGTCGCTATTTGTTTATGTATGTATATTGTACATGTCTGCTGTGACACTGCACACACGGCTCTCGTGTTTCGTATTTGTCTGATTGTTCCGCGCACCGACAAAATGTTATCGTTATTATTGTCATCATTATTGTTTTAGTCTGTTTGTTCGACATTTCAAACCAACCGTCTTCCCACCGTGAAGTATAATTTTCGAACTGTATTTTTTTTTTTTTAACCACAATGACGGCGTTCGTAAGCTGACATCGTACGCATTTTGCAATGTGCTTAACACGCTTGTGCCGAGTCGCACTGATGTCTTAAACTCGTCAAATAATTCTTCGCTGTGATTTTAAATATCGTCAGGATCAGGATACCCTTAAATTGTCAAAAACATTCGTAGATATACCAAATAATTAGTATATATTGTAATTAACACAATGGTGTGTACAAACATCCATAATATTATACTAGAAGTGTGTTATGCCATTGTCCAGTTTATTTATTTATTTATTTTTTTTTTACTATCCACTAGACATACGACAGCCCTGCACTTGTCGACAATATCAATATATCATTTTTAAAGGATTAACGGCCAAATCCATTTCACATTAAATATTTATATTTTAGATTCAGTATAAAAGGTTCATTATTATAAATTTTTATTTTTTTCTGTGGACTTTTTTGGTCAGTGTAACAACTCAATGCCCTCAAATGTCATCCTATATCATTATAAATTAGGTATAATTCCTTAGTACGTATGTACTTAAGTGAAGTTATTTTTTGGTTTTGTTATTAGTTATACATTTATAATAATCGTAAAAAATAACTGTGTTTTTTATAAACATGCATATCAAATCTACTGCTATTTCTGTGGGTGATTTTAGAAAAACAATTTTTGCATAAAGTTTCCATAAATAAATGATTTTTTTGTATGCAATCTATTGAATTGCATGTCAATTTGTTGTCAGACATTTAAATATAATATTATATATAATAACTAATCTTATGATTATTGAAAATTGAGTGAGCACAACACGTTTTAATTATATTAATTTAAATGTTGTATACATGACGAATAGCTGTTACTATAGTTGTTCATTGTTTAGATACTTTACAAATAGTCCGCAATTAGATCAATGTGAAAACCGATGTTGTATTTCATGTTTCACACAATGGTAAATCAAAGTTACAATAGCCACACACTAAAACTATAAACTCAAAAACGTATTTTATCTCGTTCGGATTTCATTAAGTTAATTTCATTATATATAGTTAATATCGTATAACCACCGCTTAAACGATGTTCTCTGGTTGGTTTACTCGTCAAAATTAATTTAATTGACTATTGCTGTGTCGAGTAAACCGAATAATTGTAAATTATATAACATAAAGGTTTCAGATATATATCCCGGCATGAATATCATGCGTTGTGGTCGAAAGGGGAAAATTAGAGAAACTTGGCATCCACCATCCGGAAAATCAGCCTGTGAAAATATCTGTAATTGAAACGCCTGTCCTAAACCTTTGACACATGTTACTATGTAGTTAAAACCCCCGGAAAACTTACCGCTAATGATATCTGAATAATTTCGTGACAAAAATTGATATGAGAAGATGAGTGATAAAAGGACATGAAGTGAGAAATGAGTTGGTAGGGACAGATATGACAATAAAAAACAGAATTTTAAATTTTTAGAAATCGTCTTTTTTATTTAGAACGACTAATACACATGCTCTGTTGCTTTTCTTTTAAATTATATTATATAAACTTCGTAAACAATACATTTCCTCATTAAACAGATGATTAAACTACACATTTGACACTCTAATTCAAATTATATCCTCTTGTTCTTACGATAACAGTATTCATTTATCCCAATAATTAAGTTGTATAGCAGTATAAATTAATATGATTTAATATGATTTTTTTTGTGGAATCTGTAGGTTTTGTGATGAGAATAATGTTTTTTTTAAACGATTTATGTGACATTTCATTCGATTGAAAATTAGGAATTATATATAAAAATAATAATATTTTTTAAGTTATTAGCATTTATTTTTAAAAAAAACATAATACAGTGTGTTATTTACCATTGATCATTACGCACCGTACATATATTGTCCTTCTTATAAGGTCTAGTGGAAAAATCATATTTCTATTTCATTTATAATTTAATCCAAAAGTCATGAATTATTTTATGTCGCAGAATGATACTGTATAAAATACGTTTTAAAACTCATAACTTGTTCGTTAAAGTAGTCAATTCGTGAGGTTTTATTAATTTATTGCGACAGGGTAATACAGGTCCATTACCCTACCATTTCTAATAGTATACATCTTCGTTGACACTTCATATTACACTTTATTAATATACTATACGAGTACATATTAGTGTTAAACTGTTTAAAAATCAATTATAATACTTATGTAAGTAATTTATTTTTACGTATCATTATATTATAAAGTATAGTTTACAATAGTTCATTCATAGGTTGAAAATTCACGTCATTTTCAATGATTTCTGTTTCCATTGAACCTTCTTCTAGTGAAACATTTTTCTCTTCTACTTCATCATGATATAAGTATTCGAAATCTACGTAGATAAAATCGGAGCGTTTATTGTGTCTATTATAAAATGCTACTCTCCTCAGGAAATTCGTTATGCTCGGCGGGAGGTTGCAATTTCGAATAGATATATGCACAATATTGAAATTCGTTTTCAACGTTGTGTGTAATGCAATAGCCACTTCCAATGTTAATGGATTGTTATCTATTTCTAGAGCACGTAATCCACGATCATATACTAATGAGTGTGCAATGTTTAAGCCTCCGATTTCAGTTATATTACAATTACAAACCCGAAGTTTAGTCAAAGGTTGAACTCCTGATGCTAAAGTAGATGCTAAATATTTTGCACCGATGTCACTTATATTGTTCATATCTAAATAAATGCATTATATTCTATACATATTAATCATGTTTGTGGGAGATTATAATTCTTGGTTACTTGAATTATTTTTTTTGCATTAAATTTATTATTTATATTGAATTTATGTGTTGCTTTTTAAACTTGAATAAATATAACTTTTTTAGACACTAAAAAACAACACATTATGCTACCATAATTCATACATATTAAGTTATAAAACGTTTCTATATTTATATGCAATGAAATGCATGTAGTGGCATTATTTAAATTTTTAACAGGAGGAGGTGGCAAAAGTTTTGACCAGCCCGCGACACCAAAAAACCCAGAACGCATCACTTATAATCTAACTTCAACTTATATTCTTATCTCTATATAATACCCATTTTACATTATTTTATATAAGGCGTTTGAGGCGAAAAAAGTAGCAAAAATATATGGAGGAGCTAAATAATCGTGGTACTTACCTTTGTGACGACATTTTATATTTTTTTAGAAGTGTTGAACAATTTAAATTACAATATGAAACACAACTGCTAAACCTTATTGAAAAATGGAAACATTTTAAATAAGTAATTATAAAGGTTTTTTTCGAAATCATGTGAACATTTAAAAGTGATATCATTTTGTTTTTAGAATTTTTAGGTTATAATATCCACGTTTATATTTTTGAAATAAAAAACTATAGATGTTTATTATTGTGACCAAAAAGTTTTTCTGTGCTTACGCAATATTATATTTCCTCGAAATTAAAATATCTATAATCATGTCATTTCACCAACAACCAGTTCTACAATTGGAATGATTTCATACAATCAAACAGGGGCAAATGCCCATCTCGCCCCTCTTCAAATGACGCCACTAAATGTATGTATCACTAATGTATAAAACTAAAATCAAATAATTCGACCAATTTTGTAAGTACGTACTTAAATTTAACTCAATCGCTGGGTAGTTGTTATTTCGTCTCCACAAAATTACAAATGATAACGATTCAACTCCATCCGGACCTATATTGTTACCGCACAAGTTCACTAGCTTTAACATTTTTGCAGTTTTTATGAAATGTGCTACTGATTTACCACCTAGAGATCCAAGTTTGCAAAACGAAAAGTCGATCTCTTCGAGACCACGACACTCTATCAGATATGGTAATAGCCTGTTGAACTTTACCATGTTTAATTCACTTTTAGTAATGGCCAGGCTGATCAGGTGTTCTGATAATACCAAACCACGACCGAGCGTGTCCATGTCATCAATGTGAAACCTGTACAGTTCAGGAGTATACATGGATGGTTCGGTCGTAAATGTTTTGGAACCATAAACCAGGTTTAAAGTTCGTATGTTTTTTAGAACGCTCAACACGAAACTCATATCTATGTGAATTGGATCGTGGGGCAAAATACCATTAGGTTCTTCGTCCGCCAATGTGTGTACCATCGAACCCTGGATACGAAGCTGTTGGCAGTCTATCACAGTGACGTATGGACTGTAAATCATCAATGTTTTGGAAAGGTCCATTTCATCAACGTAACCAGGTTCCAAGTTTTCAATAATTTCCGATACGCATTTAGTTAGGTAAATAATTTTTACAGAGTCCGTAACTATTGCAGTGGCCCGTTTAGTTCTAACGTGGTTAAGCCATGTGTCGTCGTACCGCCTTCGCCAATACTCATTACCCGGGACGTGGATGACTACAGAAATTGGTAAACTAGTACTCAGTGTCTCAGCAAGGTAATCTGCGTTCACGGGAGTAATATAGTCGAACAACTGTTTCGGGTACAATGAAAAATGGTTGGCGATATTATCTAAGCAAAGCAACTTTAACGGTTTGGGCATACAATCTGCCCAGCTAAAATTTGCATAGTTTATAACATGATCGACTTCGTTAGGCCTTGATTTGCAGCTGACGATTTCATTTGACGGAATGAACAGGTGAAAAGTGGTCTTTGGTATCGTATGTGGTATCCACATAGTGGAAGTGGAAATAAAAAAAAAATTACACAAAGAAAATCGTTATATATAATTTTTTTTTTTTTGTAATTTTTACTAGAGTAAAAAAAAAAAAATCATAATTAGTAATAAATAATACATTTTTAATATCCCCAAGCTATGGATTATATTTAAATTGTATATTAATGTTGCTGTGGTAATTATGAGAAGTTTTTATTTATTAAAAAAATAAAATATAAACTATTTTAATACAATCATTTTTATTAATAATAAACTCGTTAGATTAGTATATTTACCATACGGTCGAAGTGTATGCAAACAATTTTTTACTCTGGTTAAAAAAAAAAATAAACACTCTTAGATTATACATTGAACTCCATAAAAAGATTTTTTTTCAGAGAAAAATGTTGCAAATATAATATTATAATATATCAAATCATAAAATACGCATATTGTATACATGTGTATGCAATCTATTTTTAATTATTATATAATTCATTAACTAACTATTAAAACCTTGTTTATTTACTATAATAATTGTTGTGCATTTCAATATTGTATAAACAGTTTTATTTTAAATAGCAATAAAAAATACAAAGTTATTAAATTAAAAGGACCTTAAAACGCAAGTAATCAATTTATAATACGGTATTATTAATTAACTTATTCCATTACATTATTATATTTCCACCTGGATTGTATTAACATTAGTATTTTTGTTTCGGAGAGCTTTCAATTTTGAAATATGATGGGATGCTATCTAGAAACTCAAAACATAAGATAAACTTGAAACTCTATTATATTATTTAGTTTGAATGGGATTCTATGTACGATATGTTACAGAAAGCAAAATACTTTGTAAATAATAATCCACCTAATGTATTGAATAATAGATACTGCGAGCTCTTTAAAATATAAAAATTTTATTTTGTCTTAATTGACTTTTCATTTTCTTTTTTGTCAAACTTTGTGATATTATCGCATTAAATAATAATAGAAATCCAATTGAGACAACAATATCCATTATACTTAATATATATTTGTGCACATTTTATTATTAGTAAAGAAAAATACATTAACTAGTATTAAAATTTAAAATAACAAGTTTCAATTAAACGTTGTTTTATCATTAAGATATGGATGGGTCTTACTTAAGATAAAAATTAATATCACCGTTTTTCTTCAAATTTATTTTCGCCAAATGAATTATAAATTATTGACAAACTGTAGTATAATTTCATTCCAATTATATACAAAATATATGTATGTATTAAAATATATTAAAACTTTCAAATAGAAAATTATAAAATAAATTAAATAATATAAGGCTAATGTGTACGATTTCATGCAAAAAAAAAATGTTCCATCTAAAATAATATTTCTTAAATAAAAAGAAATTAAATAAAAACAACTTAGAACGTTTATAATCATAGGAGAACATCAAGAACACTGTTAGAATGTCTTTTTGTTGAAGCGACTTTTTTTGTATCATAGTATGTTTTTTACAGCTATGTATTATTAAAAAAAAATATATATATATATATCATACTATTATTATTATGTAAAATAATATTAAATAAAATATTTAATTTATTGGACTTATGTAATAATAGAACTATTTTGTTTTTAATTAAGTATATATTAAATCTAATATAAAACAAACAATGAAATGTAAACTATATAAATTATGTATATAATTATTTAACACTATATGAATATGTTTTATTTTATAATATAACGATTAAAATATACTAAGTAATATTGTTGCAACAATATTCAATTTATTTTGGATCATTGTGTATTTTTATTCGTTTTATCGAGAAAAGTCTAAAAATTCATGTTTTTGATTGAATGATATTTATTAAAGTGCTTTTGGTTCACAATATTTTTTATTTGATTTTTCTTTTGGTGTGTACACAAATAAATCAAAAGGTTTTCCGACGCGTGAGCAGGCCATATACAGTTGTCCATGTGAGAAGCATGGATTTTCTAAATTCAGTTCACACACTTGTAGCGATTGTTCTTGTGCTTTGTTGATGATCAATGAAAAGCCGAGTCCAACCAGAAACTGCAAACATTTGAATTCGAATGGCATATCTGTTGGAATCATTGGAGTGTGTATCAACAGTGCATCTTCGCCTTCAAATTTTCCGTTTAAAATTGTAGCTTTGTTAATGTTGTTTATCAACTTTTTCATCTAATGAATGGTACCATTGAAGAGTCCGAGTGGATTGATGTTTCACAGAAGAATTATGGCACACCAATTTTCAATGTTAGAACGTATATGCCTGGCAAATCAAGTAAATTTAAGAATTTAGTTCGATAATTGACAACTTTGTCTTTATTCATTTAGTCTCGATGGACTTGTACATTGTCGTATCACCCGGAATTCCGTTTTGAATGATGAAATTAATCGTATTTACATCGATGTTTTTGGCTGCTAATATATTAGCCCGTACTGAATCATTGATGATTTCTGTAATTTTGTGCTAATTTAGGAAAACTTTGTCAATTAACTCATTAGTGGTTGCTGTGATTTTACAGAAATTTATTGTCAATGTGATGTACTGTGTTGATTCATCAATTGCTATTTTACCATTCTCCATGTCCAAAAATTGTTTTGAACCATTAATTGATGCATCATTTTGTAGTTATATATGCATATTAGTCTTTAAGTTCAATTTATGTACGTGTTGCCATAATACTGATGATTTGAGACATGCATTGAAATCATCAATTGTTGTCGAACGTGGTATAACTGGTAAAGTTTATTGAAAATCAACGGACAATATAATGATTGCGCCTCCAAAGAGTTTTTGATCTCCTCTTAAATCTTTTATTGTGCGTACGATCAAGTGCTTCCAATACTTTGTTGTGCACTATTGTACATTCGTCCCATATAATTTGCTTACATATTTGGAGTACTTTAACCATTCCAGATTTTTTGATGGTATAGGATGTTGGTCTTTCGGTGATTTGCATATTCAACGGCAATTTCAGTGTTAAATGCGCTGTTTGACACATCCAGAAGAGTTACTGAAATTTCTGATAATGCGATTGCTAATGCAGTATCATTTCGTGATCATATAGTTGCCAAAATAAGTGAAATGGGAAAATTTTTGCCTGTGACTCTCGACGGATCCGGAAAATACAAACCACCGCTTTTGCTTGTGATAATATACATATTTCATGCAGTTAACATTGTTGATGGTGGTGATAATGCTCTTGCACGTACATTTTCTTCCGTGAAATACATGCGCTCTTTTTCAAGGTGCACTGCCAAATGAACAACTGTTGGATGTCATTCCATGATTGGAAATGATAAAATGCTCCATACTGCTTTATTATTTCTGATGTATTATCTCAGTTGATATTGGTTAATTTCATCTAATAGAACCAGTTGTATTTTCCACACCAAAAACTCTCATATCGCTTCCTTTGTTGACATATTTGCAAATATACTTGCGATTATTGCAGTATTATTGCAGTATATCGATTATTTTGATTAAACTGAATTGCAATGTTCGACATTGATGTGTGCTTTGAACGTCTTCGAAAGTAACGGTGAATACGGTAAACCTAGAAATTATCAATTTCATCATTGTTCCGTATTTTTAAAATGATTAATTTGCCACCTTCTTCAGTTAATCGTTGACGATAGAGTGAATATCCGTCATTTCCAGTGATCATCTCGGCAATTAAAGCTCTTGAGTATCGTTTTATGTATTTCCCATCAGACATGCATGGTGAATTGTTGTTAAGTGCATCACATGGACCATAAATCATGTTTTTTGTGACGACTTCAAATAAATTTGGATCGCTGTCGGCATCTGATATTTCTGCTGAGACTACCTGATTTGCGTGGAATTACATGTGAATGTAATGGGCAGATCTGGACAGCCAAATGCGCGAAAATATGTCATTGTATCTTGTGCGTATTCATGCATGTGCCGTGAGCTCTCTATGAATGTAGCCGGAAGAACGACCATTTTTTTCTGATTTATTTGGATTTGCATTGCCGACAAGTATTTTGTCTGCTCTAACTACAACGCTGTAGTCATCAGCTGGCATAGAGCAGTTCTAAGTAGTCGAATTAATTCGTTGTGTTATCGAATAAAGTTTATAATGCAGCGACAATTCCTCGTTCAATGCTCGTATTGTATCTACAACGTTGCTCTATTTGTTCATCAATATCCCATGAAATAAACTTGGAGAATTTTATGATCCGTATCTAGCAGTGGTAGAAATGATCTAGCACGATGATAGATTTAACTTTGCATTTTAAATGTTGGCATGTAATTGTTGCGTACGATATTCGTTGTACCGAATAATGTCATTTGGAAACATGAATTACACTTGCGTATGTTCGTTAAGAAAGATTTCAGATTTGCTCGTATCGCCTGATACCAACGTTGGTAATGGTTCGTGTAGTGGATGTAATTCTGACAATTTTACTTTTCCGTCAGCACAGTACATTCCTAGTGCTTCATTTTTTTAATTTGAATGCTTTACAATACCTGCATAGTTCATACAATAACTACGCTTGGATGAAAGCTGTGATATTATAACTAGCATTGTAATGGAATGCACCGAGCTTCAAATCAGTGTGAGTGATTCGTCTGGATCTAGTATGAATTTTTCTGTCGGTATCCAATTTAGCATCTCGTTACTCGTTTGTTTCAAATGAACGCATTTGAGCATGAAGTTTTCTGTCGGTTTTCAATCTTGCATATCTTTACTCGTGTATTTCTAAAGTTCATATTGCCCTTTTCTTTCGTAATTGAGATGTGTAACTATCGATCGCTTGATTTTTGGAAGGCATAACTGCATAGAAATGGCGTCGAAAATGAATTCAAATTTGTTTAGCGAATGAATCAGTATTCATATTAAACACATGGAATGCAATAGACAAATAATCAGCTGAACATTAAAAAAACAAAAATACCAAAAACATACGAACTGTCAATATAAAATGCATAAATCCGATTAAAACATTGAGTGCCATAGACGCATGTGCCATAGAAACAATTAATTAAAAAATAACAATTAAACAAATATCAAAGACGTTTTTCTGTTTTTTCAGTGATAATAAATAATAATAATAATAATAATAATAATTTTTTTCGCACTAATTATTATTACAACTCATTATTATTACAAATCAATAGCAATAAATATAAACAGATATTTTCATCGTAAATCTCAAATTCTTTGTTTGAGAAACTCTCGGGTTTGGACCTCTCTTTTTTAAATTCGCCTATATTCTTCTCAGAGGTCTAATCTATCTTTGTCCTAAATTTAATCGCAATTGGTTGAACGATTTTAGAATGCATAAAAAACATACAGACAAAGATTCATTATATATATATATATATATATCTGAAATAATATCGAATGTGTATCAGATAAATGACTTTCGTGTGTACAATATGCTTAATTAACTATAATATACCATAATATTATATTATATTTTGTCCAACCAAAGAGCAATAAAGCTTAATTTATATAATTAAAAAATAAAATAGTTGTAAAAAAATTAAAGCCATTGATGTTGTTAAATGCTGATATCAAAAAAAAAAAAAAAATAATAATAATAATAAATAAATAAATAACGTGATTTTTCATACCAATTATAATAATAATTTAATTATATTCAGTCAATATCAAGCACCTTCTTGAAAGCACTAATATTCTTGATTATTCCTCGTTAGTAAATGTTCATAATTGGTATATACAGATCAATAGTCCGCGCTGATTATGACATTTGACAAATTACTTGAGTAGCAGTAATATAATAATAATAACCAATATTGTTATTATTATGGTTATTAACTGAAAATCGTATAACAATGCAATATTATTATGATATCGTCTTAGTCAAGCTATGAATTATTATGAACTTCGTCGATTATATTGTACAATCATTGTGTCTTGCTATAATAGTAACAATGACGTGACCGGTATCGTCGGCAAGTACTTTAGTCAGTAGGTAAGTCCATAATGGCATATTATAATTATTTACAATATTACGATGGTATTTATTATATATCTGATGGCGTCTTTGTGAAACGAGCTACCTATATAATAATATAATATTGACTGCTGCCGGTATAAAAATTGTGATCACGATCCGCCAGGATATTGTTCGACGACGATAAGTGCAGAAAACTTGTGATTTGTGTGCCCGTTATACGCGAAAAAGTGTGCGCGAGTGAAATTCGCCGGAGAAATAAATAATTATCACCGCCGCCGACTCACGGATATCGGCACGCGGGAGAATGTTTGGCCGGAGGACGCGATCTGGTTGGTCGACGGGTAACGCACGGCCGTACTACAATAACGGTGGCCTTCGTTGTCGTATATATTATTATAGGATTTAATATGTATTACGTGACCCAAACGAAAGTTGAACGGGACCGGAAGTGGAGGACCGCGGATGAAAAATTTTAGGGCGATACCGTCGTCGCGCGGTGCATTAGCGTGTTTTTAACCGTACGTATATCCGTGTGTAAGCGTACACTATACATATTCTATATATTATATTCCACAAACTGTATAAATTTTCCCCGGCGATTGTCGTTGTTCCCGTCATCCGCTCTCCGTTTCGATCTGGAAACGGTACTTTCTCGGTCGCCGACAACGCCCAGAAAACGCGTCCGCGTGCATGTCGCGCGCGGGTTCATCCGGTCCAATAACTAATGGACAAACGACTTTGCGCGTCTGCTCTTCTGCACGCGTGGCCGCGCCCCTGGACAGATTTACTGGGCCGTTGCTCTGGAGACAAACAAAACCCTTACTGAGTGGTCCGGTGCTGGACGGGGAGGAAACACGCATCCGCCGACGGAATTTAAATGGAACTGGTACGACAGAATACGGTCGAAACGGGATGTGGAGAGCGAAATTATAAACGGGCGGGGAAATGAAGAGTGAGTGAAAGAAAGAGAGAAGTTAAATAGAGGGGGTGAGAGAGTAGCGACCGTGGTGGAAGGAGGAGTAAGAAGGGCGTTATGAGTGGGGGTAGGGAGAAGGCGATAGGAAGAGGATGTTACCGAGAGGACGGTATGGAATTAATGCGGTCCAGAAGGAAATTGAAAAAAAAGATTTTATTTTTTATCAACTTATATTGAGTACATCGAATTGTGCGTGAGTGTTTGCACTGCACGGTTTCATTTTTTTTTTTCATCGCTAAATAGGCTCACTCGACTGGACATGCATGCAGGTAGCTGCCGACACTAAATCTGTTGCGCGTCCCTTGGCAGCAATTGCGGCCACCCGTGTACGGATGATAATCGTTTTAATATTGCTAATTTCCGGACGAACCGAATGGTATTTTATAATAATTATCACTCGAGGAAATTACATCGATTTTCTCGTTATATATATTGTCGACGTCAACATTCCGTGTGACCAATAAGACTGTCGATGATTATTACAGTGACATATCGTTAGAGTTTTTTCCACGCGAGTCCCATAATTTATTATAATCACAGATATGAAAAGCAATATATAACAATATTATAGTCGTCAATTAATACGATTTGTTTCGGCTGATTACAATTTTTTATATTTCTGTTTTCTCAATTTGAGATTTCATTTACTTTGTCATTGATCGTTTTGTATCAACTTAAAAAGTGAAATTAAGTTCGATTATAAGAGCAATATTTCTAGACCTTGCAAACACTTTGGATTCTGTTGACCATTATATACTTATTGATCTACTACTTTCATTTAGTATAAATAACTCATGTTTGAACTGCAGGTTTAAAATTGATTTAAAATAGAAAAAACAAAAAGTTAAAATTATTGAAATAAATTGATTAGATAAACATAATACATAAAATGTAACAATAAGCATAATATGATGCCAAAAAAGGTTTTTTTAAAAAGTCCTTTGGTCAGAGATGTGTTAACTATCTTGGATCAACATATTACGATTCTTTACCTGTATAAATTAAAAACAATGTATGTAAAATTGGTAAAAAAGTCATAAAATCTGTTTTAAAGTAGATTTTTAATTTTGTTTATCATTGTAATTTTAAAATTAAATAAGTACTAAATTATTGATCGCACGTTGGCTACGTAATTTGAAAAATATAATGAATAATAATATTTAACGAATTCTTTAGGTATAGATGAGACGTAGTACAGGAATGAGTTATTTAATAAATATTTACGAAGTAGTAAACTCGAAATAATAACAATAAGCAAGATATTTGCAAAAACATATTCAATGTATACCGATAGTTTCAAAATATAGACAAAAGAACGTTTTTATTAAAAATCGCATGACTGCCATTATTATTGTATGTTATTAAAATTAAGAATTTAAATATAATATTACTAAAATAAAAGTGATAGAAAATTATACTCTTTTACTTTAAAATATGTGATTTGGAATTTTTTTTATTTTTAAATTGTATCACATTTACAGCAGTGAATACAATATTATATGATTTATGATATAAAATATATTATGTGACATTTCCTTTTGCATTTCCAATTTGCATTCACAAATGTCTTCAATAATTTGAGTTAGGCGGCTGAGTGTTTTTTATAATGTTTTTGTAATAAACAATTTATTTGAAAATCATAATTATGTCAATCGTTACGAATAGTATTTGCATACTAAAAAACTCGAGTTTGATTTTTTCGGATTATCTTTGCAAGCACGGCAATATAGTTTTTTTTTATGGCTTGATGCATATCAAACGACTAAACCTTATCAAAACAACTGCAATAAAATATCGCGTTTCATAAAAAGTTATATAATATTATTGTGATAAACATTCAAAATTTGTATGTTTATAATAAACTCTGTAGTATAATATACGACATTTATAATAATATTATATGAACTAACGACAAAACGTTGGAATATCTATGGTTATGAATACTTATTATGATGTTACACGGTAATAATAATAATAATAATACGATAATATTATAGTTGAATCGTGTCAGAGTGTCAAGGGCACTCTGTGCGGGCCGGTCATCTATGCCCATGCCGTGGGTACATAATATTATTATTAGGTTGTTTCAGATAAAACCGTTTTGCGCCGCCGTCATATAGGCATTGTCCAATATTGACCATTGAACCCTTTGTATTTGCTGTGGCCGTCGACGACGACGCGTGCGCCACCGTCATAATACCGAACACTAACGTTTGATAAGTAATATATATATATATATATATATATATTATTACAGAGTTCAATGCGATACGATGATATGATTTTGTATCCGATTGCCGATGTATCTATCAACAGAACTAATGGGGACGTTATATTGATATCGTGTTTGTAGTTCACGTCGGCGTATTTTTTTTTTTTTTTTTTTAATTTTAAATGTTTTCCCAATCGACTATCGTATTTCGGTATTTGTGTGACCTAACCTGACATGCCGACATTTACGGTTTCATTCGCGTTTTCGTTTTTCGATGAATTTGCGTTCATAGCACAGTGAATGTAGTCGTGTAAACGTCATAGTATTACTGTTTATACTGACGATGAATACGATTTCTACAACTCAAATTTCCATTTCGTACAGAGTCTTTTCTTCTCGCCCGCGCGCACCGTCGAAACGCGACCGTCAGTTTGGTTTTCGTATTCGCATCGTCTGAAACCCGGCGTTGCACCGTTGCATTCCCATATTATCCTTTTAAAGACGCGTTGCCTTTAAGGCCCTTCGAAGTGTTAACCATGGCGTATTATTACGAAACACAATCTTTGGTTCAAGTATTTTTATTCCACGAATGCACTGCTGTGTTCCCTTTTTAAATAACACCAATAAGCCTTATGTTTCGTCAGCCGAGCGTTGTTTTTTTGCTGGGTAACTGTGTAAGTGTAACCTTTTATCCGCAAGCGACGCGTCACAGTGAACGTAATTTATTATTTGCATTTTTTTTTTTCAATTTTTCCATCGTACATTTAAGATTCTGAACGGATCGAAGAATGTATTGATTTTTCAATGGTGTGTGTTTTTATTTCTGTCTTTACACACAATAAGTAGTCGGAATAATGCTTCGATTTTCATTATCAGTATCTATTCTGGTAGTAAAGTGAATCTAGTTAATAGTTTTATGAAGACATTTTGAAAAATTTGCAATAGTTTTTTAAACGTCTGAAAAAATAAAAAAATAATAACACGATTTTTTACGCAAAACTGGTTTTTGACAAAACCGATTTTGTTTTTTTTGGCGTAACTAAAAAATAAAATAACTGTGAATACATAAATATTCGCCAAATAATTATATAAGAATTTTCTATACACCATAAATTGTTCAATATATTTTGACTTTTTTTTTGAACTATTTATAAATAAAATAAATAATCGGTATAGTTTTTTTTTTTTTTATTATTATATTATTATCAATTAAAATTGTTCGATCATCTAAAATATTCGAAAATTTAATACGAAGTTCTTCATAACTTGTTGTAAGTTAAAATTAAAATTTGGCGTGAGTCTACAATAGTTTTTTTTTTTTTAAACATCCTAAGTTAGAATTTTGATAAAATACGTAAAATTCACGAAAATTTGCAATTTTTTTTTTGAAGAAATTAATCCAACCTACTTTGCTAGGGGTACCTACTTGCCGATTTTTTTTTTTTTTTAATTCATCTGTATATTCATATTTTCAATTTTAACCTCAGTGTAAAAATGTATCAATATTTCTAATTATTCAATTATAGTGTTACAAAACTAGCATATAACTACAACTGATAATATCTACAAGTCATGATTGTTCATCAAAATGTTCCGGAACATTGCATTGTTTATGGAAACAATGTGAGACAAAAAGGCATCGTCGAAACGTTGGATTATTTGTTGAAAACTGAGTTAATCTCTGTCTTACTGTGTTTATGCACATGTATAATTACGAATAGTGAATTTCATGTTATTACCATATTAAAGTTATATCAGCGTATAAACCACAGAGCACTATTCAAGCCCCCGAGTCTTTAGGGAATATATTCTAGCAGACCCTTTGGAAACCTAATAAGTAAATTAAAGCTGAAACATAGTTTTCGATTCCTTTAAGGATAGTATACAAAGGTATGTATTGTACTGGAAATAAATAATTATAATAAATATTAAACGATGTTTTTTCCTTTTTTTTTAGTTATTACTACCTATATAGTATTATAAATTATTATATTGCTTTATTACAATACAATAATCTAGATATAGTTACTTAAAATAAAATCTTTACCTACGATAATATTACGTATTTATATTTCTATTTGCTAAGTTAAACTTCGAGGACTTGGGCTATTGATTGGCAATATTTACATATGTGTTATTATATTTTTTAACCAATGTAGATTAATCATTATGATACATTTAGTATTACAATAGCATAAAAGAACTATTCGTACTTAATTGAACACGGAAGACTTTCTTTATGGTTTTTAAGTTTTAAAATATTAGAGTAAGACAACATCAAATAATTATAATAAATTTAAAAAAAGTTTATAAAACCTATGTTTAACGAATTTTCCAAGTATTATTAATTCGTATCTAGTGTGTACTCATAGAATCACATTTTAAAAATTATTAAATTTGTTTCTGAGAGAGTGTTATAATACAATATTACGTCTTTACTGAAATTTTGTATACAATTAAACTCAAAAAGAAATGGGTTTGAACCTTCAATTCTAGTATCATAGGTAAACATGATATTATTCGTTTTATTTATTTAATTTTTTTTTTTTTTACAAGGTAATATATCTTTAGACATAATAATTTACAAATAACATAAAGAAAAATAATAACACTAAAAGAAAAATCTGTAATAAAAAGGATACAATGTCGTAGAAATACTTATACTTTATGTTTTTGAATGTTTACGATTCGTGTGACAATGAAATAAAATGAACATAAAAAGTCTAATGTACGTTATTAAACCGAAAAAAAACAAACGTAATAAGTTACCAATAAAAAATATTTATGTCATTCTTTTAACCTGTCTTTGGCTTGATTAAAAAATGTAAATATTATTTTTCAAAACAGAAACTTGATATAATCGGAATATGCATTTTCACAATATAATTTTATCGTTGTTAAACGACATTTCCACTTTTATTTTAATATTTTTATATCAATTAATTTTTTTCTAAAAGTTTACTGTTTATTTCAAAACTCATTATTCTAAGATGTAGTTCAACCAACTATTTTTAAAATACATATTACAATAATGCATTTATTAATATTTACAGGTTCATATTATATACAATAGTTTCAGTAGTCGATATTATTGATTCGGTAGCTAGTAAATGATTTTTTAGTAGGTTAGTAATTTTTAGTACAATACAATTTCTGAACTTTTTATATTTTTAATTGTTTAATGGTTGTATTTTGTTAATATTTATTTTTGATTTGAAGTATTAACCATTAAAAGTAATATTACGAAATTGGTATGCATAGAAAAACTAAGTAAATAACAAACCGTACTGAACTTTTAACCTAATCATTATACAAAGTAATAAAATTTGAAAAAAAAAGGTAAATATGAAGATTTTAAATGTACATAAAAAATTCCAACTTTTTTTTTAAAAATTCTATTGAGTACTCTTAGCATATAAGATATTTAACATAATGAAACACCAAACAATTAATATATTCGAATTTTTAGACCTATTATTTGCAATACAATTTTACGAAAAATAATAAATGTAAAACTCTTCTCAACAACAAAAACAACATTTATAATATTAGTTTTTTAATACAAAGGATTTTGAGCTAATCAATGATATTGTTAGATTTACTAAGGTTTGATGTGGATTTTCGATTACTTAATTTCATGTGTAGATTTGAAACTGAAATGAAAAATTAATTTTTAAAATATACTTTTTTAAACCGCCATGTTGTTATCAAGGAAAAATACTACCAACAATAACTGTGCAAAGTATTTTAAAAATATCTATAAGAATCTTTATAATATTATTATTCCCAGTTTCACAAAAATATACGATGTGCATTGGTATTTATCTTAATAAACTAAAAACATATTTAAAAAAATATATAACAGTTTAAGATGACATTATTAAAGTTTTGATAGTCTTAATTGAATCCATAATAACTGATCTAATGCTAATATAATACCTGACGATTTTTTTTACTTTTATAATTAAGTGTTTTGCATTTTTATACACATATCATATTTTAAATAATTGTTGAAACATTTTATCCAAACTTATATTTTAATAATGGCATAAAAGTTTAAATTATAGCATAATTAATAAATTACCTCGATATTATGTCTGTTATAGTTTCCTCCAACAGAATAAAATAAAGTTTTTAGTACAAAGAACTAAAGTTTAAATACATAGTTATAGCTACCATGTTTATAACATCCATAAATATTTCCCATAATTGTTTATTGTTATAAAATATGGGTTACTTATAACCATATTATGAAAGTATCTATTTTCTAAATATTAAAATCAAACTTACAATCCTTTCATAATTAAGTAATTAACAATTTGTATGATTAAGTTATCCTAGTATTATGCATATTAAGTTAACGATACTATTGCATGTCAAATATTATTAACGGTATTGGTCGTTACCTAAGTAGTAAATATTCTGAATTTTATTGAATTTAGAACTTTTCCTTAAATATGACTTATTGAGTTTAATTTAATATATAACCATATGGTGGTGAGTTTTTGAATCATATAATATATAGCTAAATAGAAACATTGCTATTTTTACTTTTATGACAGAACTTTTTATTTGTTTCATAACAATTGCAAACAAATTGTTGTAAATAAAGTGTTGTTATAATAATATTAAATTAGGTCCCTACATAAATGGATATTAATCCAACAGTTGTGAATATAAAATAGTCTTTGTATAAACAATATATATGCAAACAAATTTATGTATATTCAATTAGGTTCCAAACAATTACTTTCTATAAACAATAAACATTTAAAATAAATATTATAATACCTTTATATTATTTTGCGTACATATTAAGTAAAACGTAAAAGTAATTTTACTACATTACATCTAACTATTACGTATCAAAATTGTAACAATTGTTTTTAAAATAAAAAGTTTAAGCACCTCCCCAAGGAATACTTATAATGTAAAATTTTCCATCTGCAAATCACAAATAGTAAAAACTTTCAGTCTGTACTTTTGAAAAAAAAAAACACCAAAAAAAAGAAAAATACATAAATAAATAATACCTCACGGGAAGAATAAATTACACATAAATGTGGTTTGATATTGATTTTGTAAAAATCATGTTTTTACTTCAGTCTGAAAAGTAAAATATTCTAAAACGTTGATAAACCACTATAGCAAGATGAAAATATATTATGATGGATTATAAAATGAAGTTTCAATTCAAACAATTATTATTATCGGTGTAATAATTTTGTATAATATTATATATTATTATATCTGTATATATTTATGTTATCAATCATATCTCGATATTGATCAATTGTTTTTAAATAATTAAAAGTATGTTTGTAGTTATTGTGTAAAAGATCGTATTATAAATGCAGTAACAACTACTATACACCGAGAAATGTATTTAATGTACGGGCTATTTTAATATCTCGTATACATTTTTTACCTACTGTTTTTGATACATCAACTATATATAATATGATATGGGTAGAATTTAGTTTCTTATTTCAAATTCAAACCAATTTGTTTCAGGTCCGTCGCCGAATAGTCGACACAACACGCGCAAGGATGGTGGTGACATCCGGTTGCCAATCTCACGGACATCATCAAAAGTTAATTGCATTATTAATACTATGCTTTTTGGACTGTGGTCAAGGTGACGGCAAAGGTGAGTTTGGTTTCGTTACTCGCTTACATTAGTTTTATTTGCGAATCGTGTGTTCTGCAGCTGCCTTTCCCGAACTTAACTCTAACCACCCACCTGCATCGGCATTACTAAATTGGTCTGATTTAATGGCACCGTGTTTCGGATACGCAATACCTACGTCATATGGTTCCAAATTGCCAAAGTTTCACAATCAAGAAAGTCCTTAATATCTTACCCATCCTTCTAATTATAACGGGAACTCTAATGACACCAGTGCTGATACGGATGACCTAAATTGTACAATGTAACGCGACGGCTGTTTTGGTGCGCGTACGATTACTTTAATTATTGTAATTACGCGTAATCAAATTGTGAAATTACCATAGTATCATAAAAAATGTCAGTTAGATTAATATTTCCGAATACATACTACTGAGTTTTACACGTCGGAAATTATAAAACGCAGTCACTTTTATATTATTAGAATTGGCGTCGTCAATGTTGTGGTTCCAGTAGACTCGAATGTAATTTTTTGTTCCTCTGATAAAACCAACATTTAGCAATGGTCGTTGTTGTTTATAGTGAAATTCAAAACTATAAACATACTACGTTTATAAATCATACGATATAATAATAATACATTGTGTGTAGGTGGACACACGTGAACGTTTTTGACAATGTTACACAAACATATATAGCTGTTCTTTGGTGTGACACACACGGAAACTGCTAGTTTCACAAACCACACAAAGTACATACCAACTGTATATATTATACGCATTGATAAAATGTATAGGTACACAGAATAACGAAATTGTATACGATGATACTAGTAAACATTTCCGACAAAGGCACACGAACACAATACCAATGGTTGTACCTAATCTCCCCAAATGCATAATAACGTATTTTTTTTTTTTAATTTTTATGTATTATTATCATTTTATAATAATATAACATATATATTTTATTTATACGACGTTTTCTCCGTGTGATTTAGTGTTACTATTATTAAATTTTTTTTTTAGCGATTTAATATTTTATTTTATTTTTGTGTCATTCTAATACAAATTTAATATTTTCTAGTTATCTATTTTACAAATAATATGTTTATTATTATAAAACATAGGAACTTTAAATACATTTTACAGTAAAAATGGGTACCCACACAAGTATTATGATAATATATACTCATTCTCTTTATTTAACGATAATATCTCTTTGAAAAAAAAAAAAAAACTATGGTGTTACACAATATATTTTTTATTTTGAATTACTATAGATAATTAATTTGAAAACAAAATCTAACGTAAAAAGACACATAAACTTGGTTTGTAAAAATATAAAACTGCTGTTAAGTAAAAACATGTAATAAAATATAATATACACAACATAACAAAATAATTAGCAATTTCTTTTTATTCGGTTTAATTTTTGAACATTAAAAATGTATCTTAGAATATGATATAATAATAACGATTCCAGGCTTTTTTTTTTAATTGTTTTATTATTATGACATTGCAAACAATTGAATGATGCTGATAAATTCTTATCTCTAGCTGATCTTGGAAAATAATTGTCGTACACTGATAGAATAGGTTACGTAAATGAGTGTTTTATTGTATTATTTATATATATATATATATATATTGCGCAGGGTGATTTATTAAGCATGTCCATCTCTCTTTTTTCTTCAGTAGTGCAGTTCAATTTAACTGGTTTAACTGGTTTTTAGTGAATTCTGGCATGGAATAGTTCTGATTTCACATGTTAAAAGGCGAATCAATCGTGTGTTAATGTGCATGCCATAAGATCTGTTTATGTTTACTTGAGATCATCATATTGCTATTATTAATGGTTCTCATAAACGATTTGTGTAAGTTATATAATGTTTATTATAATATATTATAAGTATTAATATTGTGCCAAAGACAATACTGTGTACTGTGTTTATTATTTTAAGTAAGTGCTATTATTATCATAAATCGCATTATTTATGTTTTTAATATTTCGATTGGTACGGATAAGATGTGTGTTATTCATAATATTGGGTATAGCGGTTGAGAGCAAAAAAAAAAAAAAAACAAGATGCATCTATTGAAAGCATCGTCGTCTGCGTGCGTTTATTCACGATTTCAAAACCATATTATCATACGTACCTACAACTACTACAAAACTTAACGGATCGACAGCGATAACAAAGTGTCGCGTGTGTTTTTTCGACGAAAAGAAAAAAAACAAAACAAAACAAAACGAAAACTGCACTATTAGCAGACGCGTAGAAAACAGTTTAACGGTAACAGCGTGTTTGGGGCGGCGTCTGCCCCCGGTTCTCGCGCTTCTCGTGTTATAACTAACGGTTAGCGTCTGTTCGTTAAAACCCTGTGTAGTATACCGAGTAGGTTACCGCGGTAGTGGTGGTGCGCGAGCGGGCGGCGGGGACGAGTTTTGATTTCCCACAGGTACAATAGTAGTTGTGAAAGAGGTTGGTGTGCGGTGCATCCGTGCGGGGCGGGAAATAAAGGGGAAACTATTTTTACCAACAACCGTTATAATAATAGTGATAATAATAATAATAATATATTATTATAACGGTACTGAGGAGAGCGATTAGCGTGTGGAAATCGTAAAAGTGTGTGTGCAAATAATGGCGAAGGCGAATCGTCGTCGGCGGCGGAAGGCCTGTAATTGGGCGGGCGTGGAGGGGTGGTGCAGCCGGTTTGTTCCCGATGACAGCGGCCGTAGTGAATCCATCGTATATTTTGTGCGGAATCGGTGCGCCGCCGGTCGAAAACAACACGGAGTATATACAATATTATATTATGTATACGTGGCGACGGGGCGTGAGGTGTGACGGTGTCGGTCGGACTGCAGCGGTGCGGTAAACGAGAAACTTTTTGTGTGTGAGCCGCGCGAGCGGTACGACCATTATACGTCATACACAATACTTTTGACAATGATGGAAGAGGTGGTGCGCTCGAACATAAAATGTTTAATGTTCTTCGCCGTTGTTGCGGATCGGAATAATTCACAAATATTTGTCCGTCGAATCCGCTTCTATAGACGCGGCCTTTTGCTACACGTTCGCCTCCACTACCACTTGCACAACCTCCACCGCCACTTACGCCACCTCCAACCGTCACCGAGAGACACTGACTATAGTTGTAGTCGTATAGTACGCGCTTCACAGTTTACGTATTTAATTCCTACGACTACAACAACGCTGGACTACATGTTGACATAAAAGTCTGCATTATTCGTCCGTTTTGTTGTTCTGAAAATAATAACAACTTGCGATTGCTTGCGAATCTATATACCACGGCTACATCGTATACCAGGGATGTGCAACTCAAAGCCACTAGAGAGCAAATTTTAAGAATTTAAAAATCTAGCGGGTCCGAGAGCATAGAAGGCAAAAAACAAATGTCATTACGATTTAATATTTGAAACACTACACGACACGAACATAATAAAACAAACGCTACTAATGGGACGGATACGACTAACTGAACTGATAAAATAAGTACCTTTTAGCCATATTAGCTATGTCTTTACAATGATATATTTCGACATTTAATAAATGACCTGCAATAAATCAATAATAGAGTTAATATTAACTAATGCTAGTATTAATATATCTACGTTTTACGAAAAACCTAATAAAATAAAATACAGATAAACGCTACTATTTTACAAAGTAATTTGAAAATGTAGCACGTGGTTAAGATAAAAAAAAGTACGACGCCAGTTGCCTTCCCTGCCGTATACGGTTTAATCGATCGAAATGTAAATCATCATCCATTACACAGACAAGAAATCGTGTAATTATGTCAATGTAACCGATAGAAAATCATAAACAATGCGCGTATGGATCATGCATAATATTATGATTTTATGCATATTATGCGTTTTATATTTTAAAACAGTATGAACGAGTAATGCACGCAGACCATTAGTATAGGACGAGTATTTACAGATTATCCGTGTCTTTCTCATTAAACGTGATGGTTCATCTAGTTTTTTTTAACTGATAAACCGTTGGATCAAGAAATATTTTTTTTTTTTTATATTAAATTTTATATCATCATAGATTATTAGACACTTGTTTTCATGTGTATATATGACCTTATCAGTGTCATCGCCTCGCACACCACCCTATTTTGTAAGTTTCCTATCCGCATTGGGTAGCAATCAAATTGTCCAACTGATTTTTATAATTTTTCGAGGAACACCGAAAAACATCAGATTACTTATCTAATTGACCATGAGGTCTGATTAAGAATATACGGACTGTGTGTTCAATCATAAACTAATGTAAGGATTATTCAGTGATTACTATTGTTATTGATCAGAAAAAAATTACCAAAATTTTTCTGATTTACTGGTATAACAAATTACGAAAGATATGTTTTTAGAGTATTTGACTGCATCGAAGAAATTCAAATTACTTATTTAGTTACACGATAAAAAGTTATCAACAATATTTTCACACATCAGTCGATATTTTATGAAATATATTGCTCTGCATATTATTATACTATATACTTAATCGCGGGATAAAAACAATACAATTGATATTGAGAAATATTGAGTATACTGGCCATTGTGTATATTACATTATAACCCAGAGTTGTCCATGATACTATGTATTCTATGTCCATACAATTATTAAATATTATATATATATATTTAGAGCTCTTGAATTTTAACTTGAATTAAGATTCACGTGATCACGTGTTATTTGTTCACGCGTATTTAAATTTAAAAATCCGTGAATTTAATTCACGTGTAATTAATTAGTATATCACGGACATTTACTTCACGTGTGCTTAAAACATAATATTTTGTATTTACTATACTCCTTAAATTTTAATAAAATATTTGAAAAAAGATATAATAATTTCCGTAAAAGACCAAAAACTTAAAATATTTATACCTATTTATACCTACTATTCTAAAAATAAATGTTTCATAAACAGTTTTATTGTAAAATGAAGGGACGGGTAGATAAATGTATATATATATACTACACACACGACAGAGACGTGAAGATTTCTACGAACAGTACGAAGTTTATACTGCGAACCGATTAGCCTACGGTTTAACTAGTTTACTATTGTCTTTTTTTTTTAAACTATTGTTATTCAATTTCACATGACATGTAGTACTTATAGGTATAATATTCTTACTATAGTTTATAATACCTATGTATTTATGTACACACGAATATCTGTTTATCTGTTTGGATTTATTAAATTACAACATATATTATATAATACATTTATCGTAATATTATATTAAATGTCACTATTGTTATTATATGAGTAAATTATGCATGTGAAAAAATTGGGCTTTTTGTCCAAAATTAATAAATAAATAAAATTTAAAAACACGTTCTTATTTTTGTCAATTTTTAGGCTATACATAATTTTTGTAACGAAATTTATGAAATTGTATTTTCATTATTCAAATTGAATATTTTTTTCAATTATTTTTAAATGTATGTAAAATGTAAATAAATTTCATAATAAACATTTGTCGAAAAAATCGCATTTTAAAATATTAGTTTTCTGTTCCTAATAAATAATTTATCACCGATTACTGTTCTGTAGAAACTAGGAAACTATTGAGGAAGATAATTAACGATCAAGATGTATTGAAAATAAAATTTCAAATATAATAATAAACGCGTCATTTAATAACAAAATTCACGTACTCACGTGAAGTTGAATTCACGGCTTCACGTGTAATTAAATTCACAAATTCACGTGATTGCATACGTGAATATTAATTAATTTCACGTGTCTCCGTGAATTTAACTACACGTGAAATAAAGACCTTAAATATTTTTCTAACGTTTAGTTGTTTTGATAATCATAAATGTATATGCCGAAAAGTGAACCCACAATAGTTTAATAGTAGCATTTTCCGTGATACATTCTATTTCTATGTACATCTAATATCTTTATTATGCTCACAAAACTATTTTTAAAGCATATAACTTTTGTCGCGTAAAATATAATTAATGTAATGTTTATTTTTTATTTAATGTTGCGAATATATCAGTATATTATGGTTTTATGAAAGATAGTAAAAATCCACAAAACGCAAATAATTGTTTATTTTAAAAATAACGCCGTACGGTATTTTAGGAAATCATTTAAAATACTGTTTATATATATAAAAAAAAAAAAAAAACAATAACAGTCTAGTTAAATACTTTGTACATAATTATAATTCAAAACGAGAGCTATGTTGTTTTTTTATAGAGTATAAAAATACATTTAACAGTATATTATACAATAAATTACTTTTACAAAAATCAATTAAAACATCCGTGAGCTATATAATTGACTTACAATCTCGATACTGCGGTTTTCGCATTTCCACCGATGTTATTCGTGCAGTGCGTTTTATTTTGTTTGACGTTCTAGTCGAATACTCTCACAGTTAAGTTATATAACATCATCTTGCATGTTTATCAGTGAACGAGTCATCGATCGTGTGATCGGTCCATAATATATTGTGTTTCAGAGAGCACTGGTTCTTCCGGTTCACGTGTCATATCATATACGAGATAAATTCATCTGGTTCCGGTTCCGGAAATATAAACGCTACGGTTGATTTACGGGAAGAGTTTAGTGTGCTATCTTTAACATTCACAGCCGCAGTGAGCACGACCGTGTACTAGACAACCGTTAAAGCGTTTTACCGTGGAGTGAAACATCGTTCCTGACAAAACGCAAAAACCATATTATGATTCGACGAGACAGGTCATCGTCTTAAATCATCGGTTATACCGTATTGGACGTAGTCAAAAAATCGAAAAACAAACAGTTTCATATGAATCTAGTGTACAATAATATCGACATTTGATAACTTGATAATATCATAGTGACTTCCAATGTATAATAATTATTGATTTGTTTTAAAAACTTAACGACCTAGTCTAATGTCGTCAGTTCGAACATATAATTCATTCGCGATTTTCGATTATTTGTAATATAATAATATTATTATGCCATTATACCTAGAAGTTGCAGATATAAGAAGGGAGGGGCTACGGGGGTCGAAGCACCCCTCTTAAGGACTTAAAATATTTCAAAAATACCACGAAAAAAAATGAATTTTTCAAAAACAGGAATTATGAATTAATGAAATAAATAAATATTAAAATTGAGAAAAAAAAACACGACTAAAAGTATCCGACAATCGGTCATATTCGCCACCGATTTAATATGAGTATTATCGCTTAATAAGAGAATACTCCGATAAAAGTTGTATGAAATTAAATCAGCTAATAGATCTGCGTGACATAAAGGTAGATTTCAGCTTTGTCTAATTTAAAACCAGATTACCTGATGTTATTTAATTCAAAATGAAAATGATTTTTCTTAGGTAGTACTGTGTTTCTATTTCAACGAAGTTAATTATTTTTCAGCCACAATATGAGAAATAGATCAAAAATATCCGAAAAAATTAAAAAATGAATTAAAAACGTCAGCTTTTTTTGTCAAACACAGTAAACGGGCGTGTCAATATGGAAAACAACTATGTTTACCACCTCGGAGTGAAGAACTACGCGACGGAATGCGTATCAACGTTTTGTCGCCCCTCCACCCACCTAACCCACCGAAATCGGAATGGCGTCCGCCGGCTGACTAAAATAATAATTATGCATTTTCACGTAACGTCCGGAATTAGCTACATGTAGAAATACATAAAATGATAAGTAAACATTGATGTCAAAATAGCGTGATGTTAGTGTGTTTCGAGAGATTGTATAATACCTCTGTGTTATACGACTTATGTCGAACATCGCGTTTCGGCCGTACACGTACCTAACACGCCGTATATTATATAATACTATTATAACGTTATTTAACGGCACGTTGCACGAGTATTCTAATAATAATAATAATAATAATGATATAGTAGGTAGGATGATATTTTATAAAAATAATAATAAGATAATATTATTATACGCGTAGTTCGTATAACTGGAGTGCATTATAATAATATTATCTAAATGTTATGACGACGACGGGTCCCATCGCGGAGTAATAACGATGCGTTTTTATTATCTCCGCCGATATGTGATTATCATTATTATTTCTATTATGTCTGTTCTTTGGTAAAAGGTTACGGGGTTATTTACTTGTATATTGCCTCGCATACCTGGTCGCCGGCCACCACCCGCGCCGGCTGCAGCAAGTGTGGGTGCCCACATAGACCCCGTGCATGCAAACCACCGTAGCGTATCATCGCCCCGACGGCTTCGCGTTGCTTTATATCCATCGCTAATTTACTATTGAACTTTAAGCGGATCATTAAACGCGGTTCACTGAT